>JAECUM010040522.1:0-58086 GCA_016617855.1 Megalonaias nervosa
TATATATATAATGTTTATAAATTGTAACTATGACTTATCCCAGACATGAAAAGGCACCTGTAACTCATATTACAGCAACTTAAAAGAGGAAATGATGGTCAGAAAACCAGATTGGTGTCCATCTCAGTCTAATCCTTCAAATCAAAAACAGGACACGAAATGGATCTCGACGTACATCCCGACGAAAAGATTTTGCATTTTGCCAGAGGCGCCTCTAAACATATCGACTACTTTTTCTGATATAAGAAAGGATAACTTAATACCAAACGAAAAGTGAGATGACTGACACTGAATGATCGTTCTAATCAAGTGGTGACCTTTATCGCGTTACAAAAGGCAACAATGTCTTGGAAAAACCAGGTCTTTTGGGAGAAAATGGCCGAAACAGGTCGTAAGTCACATTATTTATACCAATACAAACAATACTCATTTCACTTGGCATTCCGTAGCTATTGTGATTTTACCAGTCTATTCAACATGTTCGAAGGGAGATGGAACACATATATGGCACCACCCATCTCCAAATCTTTATTTGTCTCCTTTTTTCAATAAAATGAAGTAAGGTGGTTCAGTTGCTTTGTGAAAGTCCTTGAAAGTGAATATAAAAATACAGAGTGCCTTGAATTTTTCATATAATATTGACGATGGATATTTTGCAAAACGCTTTCAGTTAATGTTGATGGAACCAGTAATAGGTAGACGTTGAGTGAGATAAATCTAGAGCGACATTAATGCAAACATATTCGAAACAAAGTGAAGTACCAAAAATGTATCATGCATTATTTCTATTAGATATTTTCCAATACGCTTGAAGATGAAACTGCCTTTCACTTAAGGTTCGATAATATAGAAACATGTATTGGTTTATATACTCACTTTCATATACAATATCACCCGTTGAAATGATTTTATATTTAAGTATCCTTGTCGACATCGGGATATACTTATGTTAATTGCATGTACTAATGTATAATTTCCCCGTGTCGTCATATGGTTGACTCTCGCAATGTCGTCTAATGGAGTTAATAAAATTTACGTTTTGAACATCATGGTTACCAATTCCCATACAGTCTCAAACTGTTGACCCTAGGTTCCTTTTCCTATTACTACTTGCTACCAGACCGTACTGCTCTGTCTCTCATGAGACTAGCTAATAACATTAACGTGAAGGCTACGAATATATTCAATTCCACTTATTTGGACTGGGACAAACTTTCAAGATGGCGTAAGTAATGCAAATTCTCGTTTGTGATAATAGGGCAGCATCCATCAACATATCATTCCCTAATCATGCATTTAACTTTAATAGGTAACCATTGTTAATCCACACGCCATTTACTATATGCTCTGGTTGACCATGACCCAGACCCACACAGGCTTCATAATTAATTAAAGGGCATCTTAGCGGCTACAGGAACACCAAAAATAGGTCTGTAGTATATTGTGTACAGTACTTACACAGAGCATACAGTGCTTCGTGTCATTTGTATCGGTCTTCCTTCCAAAGATCTGCATATAGTATATGCAGATCTTGTTTTATTCGTTGTTTTTACCAAACTGAGTTCTTCCACATCATAGTTTAGCTATATGTCCATTACTGGTTTCTTCACTTCGTTTCACGTGCTTATTTTATACCTCTTTTTCACTGATGCAAGCGATCTTAAAGGGACGTAAACTGTATGAAATCACCCACGAGTTCATTGAAGATTGATACATATATTTAGCTGACTACACTCATATATTTACATAATTGTCATATATTCATTAAAGAATATCCATATCCTAGGTTGAAATTCTGAATATAGATTGCCTAGATCATCACTGATCCATGTTGGTTTTGTGTTTTGGTATCTTCCTTTTCATTAACTCTAGTGGAATTTTCTTTTGTTCCGTCAGCAGTCAAGAGCGGTTCATTGTTTATATTAAGAAGCTACCTTGGGTAGAGAGCAAATATTGTCTGGAGGTGGTACCGGTACCCCTTTTGTTCTACAAAATTGACCCACACCATGGTGTGACGTTATCCAGAGAATAATGATTTGAAAAAGCCCATGTAGCATCATTAGACCCAACGTCATGGGTTTGATTCTCATGAAAGAAAGGTTTCTCACAGCCGGTACAATCGTGCCCAAAGATGTAACGTCTACTCCTTGGTGTGCCAAAGGTAGACGGTAAAAGGAGGAGAAAGTGGTGTGCCACCGAACTGCAGCTCTTGTAAGAACTCCTAATGAAGAATGATTAAGGAAGGCCAAGGAATTAGCAATAGCTCAAACTTCATGGTCGCTCGTTTTCATAAAGTACAGATCCTTTTCAGTGATGGGCTGTAAAGCTCGCTTCATATTAAGGACAAGCCATCTGGAAATGGTGGATACTTTCATGTCAGTGGAGGCCTGTGTTTCCTGGAAGACACGTTTCTTAACCTTCCTTGTCCCTTTTAGAAGCGACTAAATAGTACTGTAGGACACTAAGAAGGCGGACTGGTCTATCGTGATTATTCCTAGTACAGATACGACTGAGACTGGGAATGTGGCGTAACATAAGGAACCTGTTTCTTCCCCTGGAATGTATCTTCGCAAAGTATGGAAATTGACTCATAATTATCACTGAAACATGAACATCCTGTCTCAGACAGTGAAGACATAATGCTCACACCTTTTCGCAGATCCTAAGTCGGGCAGGAAGAGCTTTAATGGTAGATTTCCAAAAGGCGCCTTCGAGGCTCATAAACCAAATGAGAGATTCTGTCTCGTCTTGCGTGAGCGAGACACTGTCTTTACATCTAGTCCAGCAATCAGACCCTTATTCAACTTCATCTAAATGCCAAAATTTTCTTTCCCTTTGCTTGCGAGGAATTTGCCAGTATACTATCAAAAATTCAAGTTTAGGTAATACATTTTGCATTTGACACTTTATCAATGCAATTTTCTATTCTTTGCACTGGAAATGAATCTATTCTATAGACACTGTTCACTTTTCTATAGTCAGTACACATTCCGAATGTATCGTCAAGTTTTGGCACAAGAATACATGGTGAACTCCAGTTACTGTTCCTTGGTTCTATAAAACTATTCTCCAGCAATTGTTGAATTTCTTTCTTTCAATAATTCCTGCTTGAGATGATTCATCATGTAAGGATGTTGCTTCACAATTTTAGAATCTACAATCTGAACGTTATGATCGATTTTTCTCTTCGTACTGGAATATCAGGAAACAAGCTCTCAAGTTCATATAATAGCTGTTTAGTTCACCTTTTCTTGCGGTTGTAGATTTGAACGTTTCTGGTGCAGATGATTTAATATTTCTGAATTAGTTAAACCATTCACCACTGTCAGATTGCATTCCATCCCTTACATCCTCACTATGTGGGACAGATACAACTGAACTGCTTCAGTGGCTAACTAAGCTATCTATACTAAAAATACCCCCTTCACATATTTATACGACAAATCTCTTTACGCCTGCTAGGAGTGTTAAAGATAATCACGATAATAACTGATGTCTTTGACTTTCTTTTCAATTGTATAAGGATCCTCAAATTTATCCTGAGAATACTTGTGAAATATTAGGAAGAGCGCCAGATCTATATAAACAGGCGGAAAACTATTTCATTTTGTTCTCTTGTTAATGTCAATTTCGACTGAGTAAAATGATGATCCCTTCTCACTACTTCCCAAACCTTTGACAACTTAAATCTGAAATCAGAGACATAGTTAAGAAGGTTAATATTGGAATCTTCATTTGAAAAAAAAAGTTTCTCTTTTGATAACTCCAATGATCGGTAGACACTATGTCCAAACACCAGTTCAAAAGGACTAAATATCAGTGATTCTGGAACTGATTCCATAATACCAAACAACAGCAACTGAACACCGTCATACCAAGCCTTTCTGACCCGATCATTTCCGTCAAAGTTGCAGATGAGCCTTACGCATCTTCTCTCCGCGTCTCTGTCTCTCTGTCTCTCTCACTCTCTCTCTCTCTCTCTCTCTCTCTGCATTTCCCATTCACCATTCATTGTCCTCTTTCTGAATGTGCATTTCCATAATATCTTTCGAAACCGAAGCTTTACTAATTTCTATTCATTTAATTTCCTATCACAACCAGAGACAGATCGTCATCCAAAATTTCATTTCCCACCGATAAATGAATCAAAGTATTCATTGTGCTTACTTTGATAAAGAGCTATCGCTCCAGAAAAATAATTATTTCCGGCAAGTTCAGTCCAGTCGTTTTTCGTAGATTCTAACCCTCCCAAGGTAGGACTGAAACAAAGTTCGCTACATTAGATGACATTGTGAATGCTTGCTGTTTTCAGGAAACATTTCTCAAATGTGTGAAATAAAAATCTGTATTAAGTACAAATAGAATTCCGTAAAAATGTCAATTTAGATTTTAAAGACCAATTTTTAATGTCTCTGAAATGTTTTAAGAAAATTCATCTCCAGGACGAGACAACTATTCTTTTCATGACTCTATGGTCTTAAA
Organism: Megalonaias nervosa; assembly: GCA_016617855.1. Classification (NCBI taxonomy): domain Eukaryota; kingdom Metazoa; phylum Mollusca; class Bivalvia; order Unionida; family Unionidae; genus Megalonaias; species Megalonaias nervosa. The sequence continues at coordinate 4,483 of JAECUM010040522.1, forward strand.
CAATGTAACAGAATGAAAGCAAGAACAACAAATTTAGTACAATCAACAAACGTTTATTTCTCTAAGTTACAAAGTGATGATTTATAAGACAGAATTGTGAATTAAATCCAAAATAATTCTGTATATCCTATCACAAGTCCAAAAGTATAGAGTGTTACGAATGAATTCAAAGATTTGTGCATATCCTGATGTACCACAATCATTCAATCCATAAATTTTCGAATAAGTTCTCCATAATCCAAATCTAGTCAATTTCTCAAAACAAAATCAATGAGTACTTTGTAATTCCAATGGCTAATTTAAATGAATAATTATAATAATAAATAACCTCTTAAGCAAGATTAGACCTCGATCTGATGTTTAAGGAAACATATTGTTTACTACTTATAAGCATGACAAAGATCAGGTAGGGAAAAAATGACTATAGTCGGAGGGGGGGCAATTATTCTAAATTCAATCACGGACAAAGGTCACGTACACACTCTCAAATACACATAACACAGTCTGATGACTGTTCCTTTCTAAATTTTATTAAATAGGTTTTGACATTTAGATTCTTTAGGAAGTATTTAAAACTTGATTGTACTATGAAGAAAGAAATTATTGATTTATTTATTCTTGATTGTTACGGACTTAAAATATATACTCATTCATGGAGCTTAACAGCATTAATCTCTATGTCGGTTCGTTATGGTTATATTTTTTACTTCTCTTCCTTTCTTGAATTCTTTCTTTAGTTCAAATGTGTATTAAAAGACTAGGACCTTTTTAGTGTTGGCCGGAGGTGGATATGTGTGGGACTGGATCATTTTTAAAACCCGTCAGATCTTTAAAGGCATGAAGACTGCAAAGATTTGGACTTACTCTCTAAACATTAGTCACGTGGGGTCTATTGCAAAGTACAGTCGCAATATACGGTGTATATAAGTAGGAACTTAAGCAATCAGATTCATTCCAATCTTTGGATTCATTCACACTTATTGTGTTCCTGTTCTAACTCTGCGGCAGCAGGCAGGGTGAACCCTACAACTTTTTTCCTGACCTTATTTTACAAAATTAACGGTTCCTACAGGGGCTGAATAATAAGGTCAATAACGCTAAACCGAGCCTCCTAACTTTTATTATTATCATATAGTTTGAAAAACGGATAATAAATCGTTTGGGGTAGCTCATTTTTGTTATTTTATTTTTGACTTTTTTTAATTTTATAATGCGTTTAGTTTACTTACCGGGTCAATTAATTTTTGTCGTTCACCCTGCCTGCTGCTGTAATTAACCAAAGATTTTATCTAGAACTATACGATATCTGGATCTTGGATCATGTAAATTTATTGTAATAAATCCAAACGGAACAGCTTGTGCTTTTGAAAAGAAGTTTTTAAACTTAATTATGTCCATATCCCCTGAACACCAAGTATAATAAATATTCTGTAAAGTATAATTATCTACTCCATTAAACATTACTCAAATATTGCAGTTGTCTCTGATCACTTTAGGTATTTGTGTATATCGTTGTGTAACATAAATCACGTCTGTATTCTTGTGTCTACCTCTGGAAAATATTCTAGCTGGATTTGTTTGTCTGTCCAGCATAACGTCATCGTACACCACTAAATTATTAATAAATCCATCTAGGTCATCTACAGATGGGGCCTCATCAATATCGGTAATAAAGTCAACAACATCATCACCGTTTTCATTCAGCAATTTTGCATTTTCATTAAAATCTTTAAGTACTTCGTAACAGTGTTGATCATCTACGGATGGTGCTACTAAATACAGTTTACTCCATTTCAAAAATCGCATTATTAAATTTAGCAATAGTTGTGTTTTACGAGATCCAGATGGACCTATTATAATCATCCTTATCGAATTTGGTAATGCTGGATGATGTTTTACTGGTTCCTGTTTTCGTGTCGCCGAAAAGTCAATTATATCCATATAGTAAATAATATGAGTCTATATTGTGTTTGATGTAGAGCATCTACACCCACTGCTGAATTAACTACAATAACAACGAAGAATAAACGACGTGCTCTGACAGGCAAATGTGTAAAATGCGGTACGAAGAAATACAAATTTGTCAAAACAAAGACAGGTGGAGATATTGCCACTTCATTAAGGAAATTACCAGGAACTTCATGGGCTAAATACCCCGGTGAGAAACATATTCCTGGATATAATTATTGTGGTCCTGGAACTCGACTTGATATCCGACTTGATGATCAAGATCAACCAAGATCAGGAGAGTATCCAATAAATAAGACTGATCAAGCGTGTCATGTTCATGACGTTGCGTATAAAAGTAAAGATTTACAACAAAGGCATCTCGCAGATGTAAAATTGATTCATGCATTAAATTCTATACCTAATAAATCTGTCAGGGATAAATTAGCTACTTTTCTAGTAAAATCTGCCATGAAAGGTAAAATAATGCTAGGGGCTGGTAATTAATTATATAAATATTATAATGGAATCCATTTATTATAGCCCAAGAGGATATTGGAGAGGCAGATCAGCTATTAGTAAACTTGCTGAAGCAGCAAAAGTTTCACGTTCTGTTGCTGCAGCGTGGTTAGCACGACAGGCAATATGGCAAATTTATCTACCACCACCTAAAAAAATTCAGTACGCACATTTTGATGTCAACACCCCTAATGAAGTTCATCAAGCAGATATTTTATTTTTACCACATGACACCATTAAAATTGGTAGACGTCAATCACGTACGTACAAATACGCATTGACTGTCGTTGACGTTGCAAGTAGATATAAAGAAGCGGAACCATTATCAACAAAGACAGCATCTGAAGTTGCATCTGCGTTTGAGCGAATTTATCAACGTGGTGGTCTACGATGGCCACAGCTATTACAGGTTGATCCTGGCAAAGAATTTCTTGGTGCAGTATTATCGTTGATGAAGAAACATAACGTTAAAATCAGACGAGGACACACTGAAATTCATCGTGATCAGGCAATCGTTGAACGATTTAATCGAACACTTGCTGAGCGGTTATTTGGATATCAGTATGCAAAGGAAATATCTACTGACTTTAAATCCGGGGAGAGATCTCGAGAATGGGTTACAAGGTTACCAAGTGTGATAGCTGCGTTAAATAATGAAATTACTCATTCAACTTCCATGAAACCTTCTAATGCGATTACAAAAAAATATATACCCCGTAGCGATGACAGACAACAACCTCAACCAGTATTAGGTAATGTAACTGTAAGATATTTATATGAACCTGGCGAACTTGAAGGTGGTAGAAAAAGGGCAACCGATCCTATATGGAGTGTGACTACACATACAATTTCTAGTGTGGTTAGATCCACTGGTAGACCTCCGATCTACAGACTGGATTCTACTGCTCCTCAACGTGGATTTGTGCGTGAACAATTACAAGTAATTCCTAAAGACACACAATTACCACCACATACAATTACATAACCAGAACCTCTACGTCGATTGCATTCAAGACAGGTTAGCATCCCATTATCACGTGTATGACCAAGATCACTATTAATTCTGTCTCCGGTAAATTGTCTTGGATTATTATTCGAATATTGCCATAACATATTACAGTTACAGCTTGCACAGTGATTATTCTGTCGTTGTTTTAGTGTTATAATAAATTCAGTATCAATATCAAAGTCACGATTATTTTTTTTTTGTCACATTGCTTATAACCAGATAGTTTTTTTCTTATTATGTCATTATTAACAGTTTGATTATTATTTTCTGTAAAATTCATAATAACCCTATGTAGTTGAGATATTCTTCTGACTCTAGAAACTGCGAGATAGACTAAATTTGACCATTTGATCCGATCATCTATAATCCAGATATTTGTATCAGAAATAGTTAACCCCTGTGACGAGTGAATCGTTATAGCATAACCTAACGTCCACGGTGATTTATTCATACTCAGCGCATTCTCAACAACATTAATATCGACCAAAATAATATCATTCAAGACAAGATTCTGTATTCCACCACCAGGAATTTCAACATCAATATTCTGTCGTCGAGTATCTGCTGGGCGATAACATAATGGTACAGGTAGATCTGAAAACTTTTCTTTATGTAACAGAAATAATTTCTCCTGTAGTTCATCACGAACTATCTTTCTACTTGCAACTATTAAATCAGCGGGATTCCATAAACTCAGAAAATCATTCATTCTAGTCTCTGGAATTAATCCTCGCATTATTTCACATTGTATTTTATCCGGCTGTAGTCTAATTAACCTTTTAAACTCCTTCAGCGGTTCATCAATAGCTCTATGGTCATCATTTATTTCTTCATAATAATCTACGTTATTCTTCAGCCATTCATGTGGAGACTGACCAATAAAGGGTGGTGGTTGACCATGATCACCACACATTATTACAGCAGTACTCTTTGTTAATAACCAATCAAGAAATGTTTTTAATATTTCTAACGACACCGTGTCTACCTCGTCCCATATAATATACTTAGGTATATATTTCTCACCCATTCGTTCAGGAGTCCATGTGTCTCCACACCATCTGAAGAAACTATGATATGTACATGATTTTACTCCTCGCTCTTTTATTTCTCTGGCTAATTGATGTGTCGGTGTCAAAACAATTATATCTGAATTATTATTCATGAATAATTTAATCACACGCGTTGTTTTACCTGAACCACCGCATCCGTTAAGATAAACAGTCTTTATGTCTAGCCACAGGATCATATACAGATGGTGCTGATGACTTTAATACTTGATTATTATTTTTGTAATATATTTCCTTAATTTCAACGTCAGCAGATTCAGAATAACTAAGTATATTTTCTTGTTTTATTCTCCATGATCCCCATTCACCACTACCAAGTAGCGGTTTTAACAAATCTGTATATTTTTTATTTATGTAGAACGAATCTGTAGCAACTCTGACAGCATCACGAGGAAATCTATTTATCATAGACATTAGATTTATAGAAACATATGCCAACATCGATGATCTTAAATGAGTAAATTGCGGTGAGTCACCATCAAGATAGCTTACAATTGTACCTAGTTTGGTTCCGTCTGATAAATAAGAATTACTCTGATTTATAAATGTGTTTTTTTTCGTTGTATCAGCGATTATAAAATCGAGTTCAGCATCGTCCATAATCAATCTTGTACAGTGTCTTTTATGATCATATGCTCCTCCTTGAGTAAATTTACCAATTATCTTTCTACCAAGATCTTTTGCAACTTTCTCATCATGCTCATCTCTGCATTTACGTATATTATTAGTAATTTTAATAATGTCATCTTCATTGAGATCAGGAAATTCTCTCCTGGCATCATCGATATTAAATCTATCCGGTTCTGGTAACCAAACTTGCTTCTGTGACCGATACGATATAATTGCTTCACTCACCTGTAAAGATATTAAAATTCCAACATCAAGCATATATCGTAATAGTACTATTGGAACCCAACATTTTTCTGAAAAATGTCTTCCAAACCAAGCATAAGTAATCGGATGGAGATTTTCTGCAAACTCAAATGATTCTACATGAGCAAATCCGGTTAAGTCAAAATCTGGTAAATGTCCGTTTATCGCAACCCTGGTCATCTCATGTGATGAATGTCCGAATCTCTTAAAGTATTCAGAACATTCTCCGTATCCAAGAAAACTTCCAGGATAACAAGCTACCATATCGACGGATATAATGTCATTATACTTATATTTAGTATTCCACAATCCTGCGTGTCCATATTCTACGCAGCTTTTATGGATATCTTCAAGAAATTCCGATCGTGTTGGTTTCCATAAATTTTTCTCCTGAGCAAAGTGAGCCGCTACAGATGGAACTGTAAAACAATTATTTAATAATCGTCTAACTTTGACATCGTCTGAAGTATATTTCAGCGCAAGATGTTCCATTTCTACATTAAGAGATTCTGTACGATAAATATCACCATTAGGCCGTACAAACTGATCGTAATAATCATATTCTGAACTTTGAAATAACCAAACAGATACAGGGTCACTTTTACTGATATTTTTGATAAAATCAAATATATGACCATCATAAAATTTAACCGTTCTATCTCGTGGAAATATTGTTACTGCCGAGGTCCACGCATGCGAATTATGATCAATAATATCTATAGGAGCTCCATTTTTTTTATGTATTTTGGTTTATACAAAATCTCTCCGGTTAACGTCTTCACTGTTATTGGAAATCTTAATTTCTTTTCTAGATCAGCAACATCTTTAATAGATGCTCCAGTATCTTTAACTGATTCTGCCCACGTATTTATTTTTTTACGTCGTAAATCTGTTAAACCATTACCACATATCGCGTTTATGAAATGTTCTGTAACTCGTTCAGCTACACAGTTTATTCTTGACTCTGACAGTCTCATCGGCTTGAGATCCCCGACGTCAGGATTATTATTCAGCGGATACATTGCATATACAACTGCAGTAACTGGATATGCACGTTCATAATATAATTTGTCAACACCGGTTAGTATTCCGGGTTTAGACTTCCTGACTGTATGCGGACTGGATCATGCTTGTCACGATTAATCCAAGTATCTTCTTCTGTATTTACAATAAATGTTATTAAAATAAAATATTTTTGATCATCAAGGTAATTAATAATTGCTTTTCCTCGTTTGTCATTCATTATATTAGTAACATTTCCGACTCTGAATGTTGACCATACATGAGCAGCACCACTATTACGAAATTCATTCTTGGCTTCACGGACACGTTCGGTTATATCCTCATCCGTTAAAGTTAGATCTTGCATCGAAGTACTAAATTTATATTCTGATAGTCTGTCAAGATCAAATCTAGCTCTTTTAGGCTCAATTGCCAATAATTCGTTCATATAATTAAGACAAGTATTTAAATTAAAATTTTGATATATATATAATGCTTGAAACAAAGAACAAATGTGCTTGGCTTAAAATTGGACATACTTCTCCTTGTAATAAATCGTGCGTGAATGATTACTGCGGAAATCATGCGCAAAGTATCAAAAATGGAAGTACAGGACCAATACCATGTATTCAATGTGGTGTTGGAGTAAGAGGAAAAACTCAATTGTGTTTAAAATGTGGCGGAAAAAAATACAGGGAACTAAAACGATATTATGACAACAAAAATAATACATCGTCAGGTAAATCTCCTATACAAACCGTAGAAGATTATCTGGTCAGATTTCAAAACAATGATTTAGACAAATAATATTATTATATAAAATGAATCAGACAAATCAGACTTATGATGAAATGATGGACAATGATATTATAAGAAAACTGAAAATTGAGTACTATGAGAAACACGAATTTGTGAAACATCCAGTATATACAAATTATGAAGCGTCTCGAGGTGGTGTAATCAGACACTGTAGACTGAAAAAACCGGTTGGTAATCTTGATAATGCTGGTTATTTTAGATTTACCGCTGGGGGGAAAAGATACTTATCACATGTATTCATGTTCGAATGTTTTCGTGGAGTAGTTAAAAATGGACTCGTAATTGATCACATTGATGGAGATCCCCAGAATAATAATCTATCTAACCTGCAAGCTATTACATATAGTCAGAATTCTGCACGTGGAAATACAGGAAAATATCCCAAGATCCCGAAGTCGGTTATATCCATAAATGTAGAAACAGACCAAGAAATAACTTTCCCATCAATTAGTGCAGCTGCCAGATATTTTGGCATCAATCCTGCTTCAGTAAAATGTGTTGTAGATAATATTACTAGATCTGCATATTCAATAAAATATGATCAGCCGATAATATTTGCATATATCTAACTCTGTACTCTTAATAAATAAATATTTTTTTATACTGTATATAGTTCGACTCTATATTTTACCATGGGTACATTCATCGTCGCTCTCAGTGTCACTTTCATTTTTGACAGAATCAAATAACATAATTTTTCTTAATTGCATTACACGATTGTCCACAATCTTCTTTTTCTCGTATTCGCGAGATAGTTCGGATCTAATACTTTCGATCGAACGTGCAAGAGGCTCAAATAGCTTTACCTGTTTTCCATTTACCATTGCCAAGGATTCTAACATAGACTGATAGATTAATTTTACGAATTTATAATTGGATGGTAATGTGTATTTATTTTCAAATTTTCGTTGTTTTAATATTTCATAATCGCATAATATTTTTTCAGGATCGAGATTATCAGAGAGATTTATTCCGTTATGTTTTAATTTTTAATAGCAGAAATAATATCATTAATGTTTTCTTGGTTCATTATATATATAAATATTTCTTTAAAATAAAAAATAATTGACATTCAAGTTTTTAACTTTGACTTTTGACCTTGATGTTTGGCCTTTCAAGTTTTAAAGTTGACTGACTTTGTGTTAACTGACTTGGTCTTTATATAATTATTATTATTATTATTAAAAATATCAAAAAAATAATCGGTAGCATCCTAAGCGGTTACCCGTCACTTGGCCCCCTGATAGCCTTTGTGTATTTCATGGAGTCCTTTTTTTGCATGATGATGTCTTTCTTATGACCGTTATTGGCATCCCATGTTCTGTTTCTATTGGCTAGCATTCTTTCTGAATGTTTCCTTGTGGGGGTCTTTCAAATGAGGTAGAGAGTTCAGGCATGCTACTGATTATTTTAGGGGGTACCTTGCATAGACACATACCCCAGCGAATTCCTAATCGAAACGAAATATTAGAAATTCAGAGGACTGTCTAGGCATTGCGGTTTCATATAACCCCCCACCAAAGCAAACCCCAGGGTAAGTGCAAAATGCACTCACCAAGTGGCGTGACGTGGTGAGGGGTTCATAAAACCTCGGGGTGGTGCCCCCCAATCTTAATAAAATTGGCAACCCTTGGACCATATACCCACCCCCCGCGGCCATGGGAATCGAACGACAGACCTTCAGCACCAGAATCCAAATATTCTTGCACTGAGCTATGACATTCGGTTGAATATATATGTTCGAGAAATTACTATATAGTTATAACTAACACGAGAGAGTATTACATTTTCTAAATAAATCAAGAAATTTATGATTTTATTAAAATATATTCACCACTCGTATATATAAAATGATTAAAATATATTACCACTCGTATATATAAACGAAATAATTTAAATTACAGACACAGGTAATATATATGCCAGTCTGAGTCATACGTCAGCCAAGCCCACACAAAATCGATAAAGTACATCCTGTTCCAGTACGGCCTTATATACATATATTTTTCGTTTTAAGGTTTTAAAATTGCTATCAGAATACAACACTGTTCACATTATAGGGCAGGGATATATCAAACAGGTTGGTTTTTAACTAGCCTGTAAGGATTAACAGACAGACGGACTAATACGCTTTGTTCGATCAAGCTAATATATACGTATATACAACTGGGTTTGTACAGGTAACGACGTAGTACATAAGGGGAAATAATCGTTTAATTTACTCCGTGGAGAGAGATAGCGGAGTTATCTCGCTTTATTATATATACAATTGCTTTAATCATAGGAATTGATTATTATTCAGATTTTATTAATTTTGATTAGTAAACTACCCATCAGATTATTTCAGAATCTGATTATTTTTTTTCCCCCTGATTATTTACTCAGACGTTTTACGAGCGTATATACAAATTAATATTAAGTGATTCTTGTCTTAGATCCAAAATGTATCCTGTCTGGTCAGTAAGTTTGAAATTTATTCTTGATAATAATGGATTATGTACACGTAGATAAATTGGATTAATTGGCTCAGATATAATTAACCACCCAGGCGGTACTTGAGGGCTAAATGCATATGGTATATACCCCTGTTGGGCCTGGTTAGACTTTGAAAGATCTACTTGATAGCTGTCATTAATTACGTCACATACTAGATTGACCGCGATCGTTGATATTATATTAATAATACCAGGTGAGATATGGCGGCCTCCACCATGTGGATCATTATTATATTTAAGAATAGTTGGTGTAGGTATTAATTTTTTCCATGAGTCACATATTCTTTTAAAATGTTCATCAATAAGATCATTAACCGACTTCTTTAGCTCTTCAAAGTTAAATCCCGGAATTACAAATGTTGGTAGCTGTTCTTCTGTGATTCCATAATATTTAAGAAATACTGTTTTAAATAAACGTTTATAGCTTACACGCTGAATAGGATCATCTTCATTAACTATATAAGTACTAAGAAATCTATCTACCGGTACGTTTAATGTTTTTTCTCTATCAACGATAGCCTTATTTACATATTCTAAGTCTGATGCAACTTGATTCAATGTTGTATTGTTTCAATTATTTGATTTTTTAAGTCATCGTTGTAGGAAGTGCTGATGCCGGAAAATAAATTTCTTAGATCATTAAGTCCATGTTCAGATTTAATTGGTCTTGATTTTGAGTTAATTTCTTCAACATTAATTGTTGCTATTCTTGTTGTACCTTTACCCCGAACGAAATCAATAAAATGAGTATACTGTGCATAACCACGATAAGCATCCGGAATCTCCATAAATGGATACGTTTTTCGATATTCTGGAAGTTTTATAAATTTTTCAACATCTATGACGAAATCAGATCGTTGTGGTTCTGGTGGTCCTTGATAAACCGGTGGAACTTCAGGCCATCCTAATACTGATCTAATCGAACTTTGATAAATATCTACAGAATAATCAGGGGAATTTATTTCAATAACCGCTGATAATGTCGGTTCGTAGACAATAATTGCTATTTTTGACTCTTTTCCTGTAATAGATTTAATTCTGCGTTGGAACTCATCGTTGATCTGTTCTATCTGATAACTACCTGTTGGAATACTAACTACTTGCCAATCAGGAGTTCCATCAGGCTTATTCTTATTAGCGAATACTAATGAATTATTTGGCTGTAGTCCACCAAATGGTTTTGATCTAATATTGGGCCAGCTATAATAAACTCGCAATTGTGCTAATGCTATTTCTTTTGCAGGAATTGCGGTTGGAAAATTGACACTAAATTCAGGATTGGTCGAACTTAACGATATCATAGTAGTTTTGACGGAGTCGTATTAGTGACGATCTGCTGAAGTAACTCCCTGTCTGTCATTATTATTATCGTTGTTATTTAATTCGTTAAAATCATTAGCGATCACCTTAAACGCATCATCATAGGTTTTCATCATCATCGCGAATTCAGTATCGGATATTTCACCATCACTAACAAACGAAGAAATATACAAAGATAGTTTAGAGCATGCCTCTGCCACTGTATGTAATTTAATCATATAATCGTGCAATTTAGCATTTGTACAGGTATCTATCTTTTTAGCTATAATACCGAGAACACCAGCAATAGTCGTTGATGCTGAAACAATGATGGTTATAACAGTAGGTGCTGTCATCGTCAATGTTGATAATAATAATCCTGTTCCAGCAATAACAGCAGAAACCGAGTAAACAACTGCATCAATAACAACTATACTCCTTTTGTATTTTTTTATTTTCGTGTTATAATAATCGATAAAATTATTTAGTTTAGTCAAACGCTCACACACCTGATTGCATCTGTAACGTTGAACGTCGATGCGAGACTGTGGTTGATTCATTATACTAACAACGTCATTTAATTAAGTTTCAGTTACGAATTCTAGGCACCACCAGTAACGTCTCGGAGGTATTTCCGTTGATATTAACGTAAAGATTTCTTTGATATTCTTGGTTAGCATCACCAATAGAGGATTATGATATACATTCGGTGATAATGAAGTTGCCGCAGTAATTTCCGAACCGTATATAGATAACCTCTATAACCCAGTTACTTCTGCGGTATGTTCGAGTGTGTTATTTTGCGGTGTCCATGTTGTTGATTCTGATGCTACTGTGTACACGATATTTTTAATTTGTCCGTGTGGAATTTTAATCAGATTAGTTTTTTGAACAATATTAGGTATTCCACTGACAATATCACTGAGTTTCATGTTAACGTCGGCTAGTTTTATTTCAACAGTTGGTTGTTCCCCAAAAAAATCTTTAATGGTTTTGTTTACATTTCTACGAAAATTTAAGAACGTTTCTACATGTCTAGAGAAAGTATTACTGAGTGTAGTCATTTCGTCATCGATTTTTTTTTAGAGGAATTTCCTTATCATCGACGTATTTCTTCGTCACAGCATCAAAATCAGATTCTGGGGTTCTAAGATTGTTAATACCATTATTATTCATATTAAGAAATGCACGCATTATACCGCCGTTGGCCAATACGTACTTAGATTCTTGATCGTCGACATATTTCTTTGTTGCAGCGTCTGTATCTGCGACTGGGTTTCCAAGGTCTATAATTTTATTTTGATTCATAATAATGTCATCCGTGAACAAATCACCAGCTTTCTTAATATAATCGCTGACTGACGTACAGGAATCTTGTATTTTACCCTGAGCAGTAAAAGTAACTATATTATTAACAACCGCATTAGGAACTCGTATGAACACATCTGGCAGTTGTATATTACTAGTTTTTAATCGTCCTTCCTTATCCTGAAAAACAACTGCTCCATTTTGATCAACACTGGTTATGTTTAATAAATCATCAATATCATTTCTGAGCTGATCGAGAGTTGCGTACTTAGATAAATCAGCTTGCTGCTGAGCTTTACCACGAGAAGATCTTATATTTACTAATGTCTGTTTAAATGTGACAACGTAGTATATTCATACACAACTTTGTGAGGTGGTTTTGTTGATTTTGATACAGCATCAAGTACGTTAAGTGCTTCTCGACCACATATTGGTGGATCAGTTAATGTTTGTGTTGGTAACGTTGAATACCATATTGGAGTACTTTGATAGCCGCTAACATACTTTAAGAATTCTTTTGGTGGAGCTAGTCCATATGAATCAAAATAAATAATTCCACGTGGATCAATTGCATATCCAACCCAATGTGTGCCTGGACCAGAGTTTTTGTCGAGATTAATAATACCGGTTTCAATATTGTTTGGTTTTTTTGATAATTGATCACGCATAAAAACTCCTCTGAAATTTTTTATTTTTAATTTTTTAGCAGCATCTAGTAAATCAAAATTGGACATAGGAGATATTAGTAAACTGTCCCTAGTAATCTTAGGCCTTTTCCGTACCACGAATGTGGAGTCCCTGGCAATCTTAGACCCCTTCCCTTATTTTTTGATTCCCTGTCCGGTTGCTTTCTTTAATGCCATTCCAGCAGCGGTTCCAACAGCGCCTAATGCAACTGCTTTTGCAACAGCTGGGGCTGCAGCGGCAATTAATGCTGGTATAGCAGCAAGAAGTGGAAATATACCACCCGTCTTAACGATGTCTTTAATGGCACCCGCAGAAAGATTAAGTTTTACACCTTTATTTGATTTTTTGGCTTCATTGAAATGACTGAACTGACGTTCTGTAAGAGATAATTCATTTGAGCCGCTCATCTGCTCTTTCTTTAGCAGTATTTTTAATCCACAGTCATTTTTTGATGCTGATTGTATCCTTTTAATCTGACCAGGAGTCAGACTGACACTAACGTGATTATACGACATTATAATATTCATAGATGATCTAATTACGTGTTTTCTACTGGAGCATCAACGACGCTCATTCGTCCACGAACACCTTCAAGTAACATTGATTTATCGCTGAGTATGACAGCAATTGCTCTGTAATTAGGAATATCTACAATATTTCTGTTAACACGAGCTCGAAAATGTATATCGACTACTGACTGTCTGGTTAAATCTAAACGTTCGAGCGAAAAGTAATAAATCGGATATAGGGTTGTAAAATCCAATTGTGATATTTGTAAACCAGTATCAATATTCTGATCACGACCCATGAACATCATCAGACGATGATATGCACGTGCTACATGATTTTGATCGAAATTCAATAAAATATCTTCGGATGGTTCTTGATGTCCATTTATTCTTAACGAAACCTCAGAAACACCAAGTTTGTCGAATATCATTAAACTTTTTGTTTGATTACCTACACGTGTATTATCCTGAAGCGCAATGAATATATGTCGTGGTGCGGCTATTCCCTGTTGAGAGGCTATTTGCCATTGTAAATAAACCATTAATTGCACTCTGAACAGCATCTGTGGTCATTGTTAACCATGACAACATTGATTTACCACCTTGACTCATAAAAGCAAGTAACCGATCTTCTTCAGGTACTGTTGGAGTCATCACTGGCATCCACAATGAAAGTTTGGTTAATACTACTTTACCATGAAGTGCCACAGTTGCAGGATCATCAGCTCCTCTAACGTGCCATATTGCATCATCGTCCGTGGCTTTTCGTACAAGTACAACCGTATGTTTGGCTCCAAAAATAACTTTTCTGACATTTCTGCAAAATCCAAATATGTGTGAAAGTGGAATTGCACATGAAAACATTCTATTTTTCAACATTGATTTACGTGTTGTAAATCCTAAATTAAATTCTGGATTAGCACCATGAACCACCGGCCACACAGCAGCGTCAGCGGTATTGTCGGCATTTCTAGGTCGTCTTATATTATATTGCCTGTTGTCAGGGTGATCAGAAGTGTCCTTTACAAACATCATTGATGGACCAGCTGATCTTGAATAATCATCGCTGTATCTTGCAAGACCAAGTATTGTTGTAGCAACATCAACGTCCTTCTGAATTGATTCAATATTTTTACCATCAATCATATAAGTGGCGCTGTCAAATAACGCCATAATACCATTATTAACAAAACCAAAAGCAACATTATTATCGTAGTCAGTATTATCCGCTTTAAAAATTTTACCTTCTACTTCAATAAAAGCCTCAGCGGGTAAGAAATACCTACTTGTATCCTGAACCTGTAGTTCAATTCGTCCACGCTGATCTGGAATTCGAGCGTCATAAGAATAATATTGATAATCACGCACAGACTCATCTTTGAGTACCGGTGCGTCCATGTCAAATGCTGGATCAGATATGCGCTTGAACATCTTTATTATAATTATTATCGTCTAAAACGAAGACCACTTCGGGAAGTGAGACCACTTCCTGCTATCAGACTAGCGGTTATATTTTTTTCTTTTTCTGACATTGGTACATCAGCCAACTCTGCTAGTTTTTGATTAGCAACTTGATTGATTATTTTACTGACATTTGCAGGCATTACTTCAGTACTGGGTAATTTTACTGGTTGAGGTTTTCGTCGTATTAATCGTGCTAGTCTATCTTTGATCGCTGAAAATGCTTTACCAGCGAGATTACCCATAGCACCAATACCTTTTTCATGAACAACATCAATAGCTTTCATTCCCAGTTGCTTTGCGATCGGTATTGCTTTTGGGGCTATCCTTCTAAATAGACCCTGAACAACATCACCTAGTCCATCTCCGTAGGTTGTCTTGTATACTGGTAATCGTGAATTTATTACCCTGACCATGGTCGGTCCACGTTGAGTACTATGTACGATCATTTTATTATAGTAATTGTATTTAATTACGTACTTAGTCACTGTAGTAGTCATCGGCAATTTCGTTAATAAGAGACTGATAAACATCAACGTCCATGATACCGCCTGTAAATAATCGTGTACAGATATCGGCTGCTTCATTAATTATTTCTGGAGAATTATTACCAGCTCGTTTTCCTCCGATGAGAATCTCCAGACGTTCAACGTCATTGAGAACATTATTTGGACATAAAGTAAAATCACCTCCAGTAGAGAGACCGCTCCCACTAGCAGTGTAATAAGATTTTGGAATAATCTTATCGATTTCAGATTCTGGTAATCCTAATTCCTTTAATCGGTCTTTAATTATCATTAGTGTATTAAGTTGAGACGCTGGGCATATACCACTCTCTCTATGTGAATCTATAACTCTTTCAAGAAATTTAGCAGTTTCAGTTAATCTTTGAAGCTCGTGCTTCCTAATTGGACTTTCTTCTGCTTCCTTCTCCATTTTTAATGTTGGTGGTGATGGTTGTTGTTCTTCCATCACTCCCTTTTTTTATCTTTTCCAGAGTTCTCTGTGTGTCTGACGACCACATTGATTCTTTTACTTCTCGTCATTTTGCTTCTTCCTTTGGTGATGATTTTAATGACGGTGATAATTCCAATGTTTCAGGATCTAATTGTGATTCCAATGTTTCATGAGGAGGAGCTTGTGTTCTTTTTGTATATTTTCGTTTTGGTCTTGCTGCTTCTTCTTGTTTTGCTTTTTTCTTTTCTTCCTTTTCTCGTTGTTTCTGTTCCTTAATTTGTTTTGCTTCTTCTCTTCTTGATTGAATTAAATTATCAATTTCATAAAGATAATCCCGATATAATGGATCATCAACCTTAACTTTTTCAACATTATATCGGATGCGATATAATGCTTTTTGCCATTGTTCATGATTTTTAATATCCTTAACGTGTTCAGGGTTCATTAATTTATCTCTTCGACTAAAACCATCCACAGCAAATTCAGCTAATTGTCTCATATTTTTAATGTCATTCTTAATTACCTCAACAGTATTTTCATTAAATTTATTTATTAGTTCAACCGAACTTTTTTGTTTAGGGGCTGATGCTTCAGCGACTACAGGTATTGGTTGAGCAGCAGCTATATCAGCTGGAAGTCCCCGTAAAATCCTTTTTGTCTGTTTTGTTCTTTCTGCTATTTTTCCAGTTGATTCAGCAGTTTTTTCTAATATTGGTTGAAGACCTTTAGTGGTTTCTGTAATAGGTTTAAAAAATTGTTTTGTATCCTCTTCAAATTCGACTTGAGATTCCTGACGCGATTGTAGTTGTTGTTTGACAGCATCACGAACAGGTAAATATTTTCTAATTGATTCTAGTCGCTCTCGAGCTAATCTAGCTGAATGTGGTTCTCCAATATTCATTATTAATAATATTATTTATACTGGCTGTTTAATTTACAGCAGCAGGCAGGGTGAACGACAAAAATTAATTGACCCGGTAAGTAAACTAAACGCATTATAAAAGTAAAAAAAAAGTCAAAAATAAAATAACAAAAATGAGCTAACCCAAACGATTTATTATCCGTTTTTCAAACTATATGGTAATAATAAAAGTTAGGAGGTTCGGTTTAGCGTTATTGACCTTATTTTTCAGCCCCTGTAGGAACCGTTAATTTTGTAAAATAAGGTCAGGAAAAAAGTTGTAGGGTTCACCCTGCCTGCTGCTTCTGCAGTCGTGTTTTATGTTGTACTTAGATATTATTCGAGAGGAAACACATGTGTTTGGACTGTACAGAGGAAATAGAATTTGCTCATTATTTCAACTATAATATTATTCTAGAACTGTTATAAATTATTCCAAGGGATTCTGAACAACGCCATCTTGACAATGTCACGGTTCTTGGCGGAAAAGTACTTTTCTGGTATTGAATTTACAAGGAAGTTTTCATTCATTTAGGACTTTTATAGACCTTCATAGGGACTAGATTGGATGTACTTCAAAATACTGCAAGTTCCTTTCACATTGTTTATTTATAACGTTGACAATTAAATGTTTTGTTAGATTATATAAAAATTGTTTATTTTGCTTCTTTTATGTTGCTTATCATGTTGAAGATAGAGTCGCAACAATACTATTTCAAAAGTAGGTGTTGACTGATCCATAAAGATTACAATCTGTTATAAATTTTACCTATGATGTACCCCTGATATCAAAAGGGCACTTTTAACTTATATTGCAGCAACTTAAAAGAGGAAATGATAGCGAAAAAAAGACATTAGTGTCGTTCATAATTTAATCCTTCAACATCAAAAAACAGGACACGAAATGCATCTCGACGTACATCCCGAAGAAAATATCCTGCATTTTGCCAGAGACGCACCTAAACATATCGACTAACATTTCTAATATAAGAAAGGATAACTTAATACCAAATGAATAGTGAGATGACTGACACTGAACGATCGTTCTAATCAAGTGGTGACCTTTATCGTGTTACAAAAGGCAACAAAGTCTTGGAAAAACCAGGTCTTTTGGGAGAAAATGGCCGAAACAGGTCATAAGTCACATTATTTATACCCATTCAAAAATACTCATTTCACTTGGCATTCCGTAGCTATTGTGATTTTAACCAGTCGACTCAACATGTTTGAAGTGAGATTGAATAAATATATGGCACGACCCAGCTCCAAATATTTAGATGAAGCAGAATTTGTCTTTTGTGTCAATAAGACGATGTACGGTGGTTCAGTTACTTTGTGAAACCCCTCGAAAATGAGTATAAAAATACAGAGTGCCTTGAATTTTCCATATAATATTGACGATGGATATTTTGCAAAACGCTTTCAGTTAATGTTGATGGAACCACTAATAGGTAGACGTTGAGTGAGAGTATTAAATCTAGTGTGACAATAATGCAAACATATTCGAAACAAAGTGAAGTACCAAACATGTATCATGCATTATTTCCATTAGATCTTTTCCAATACGCTTCCAGATGAAAACTTCCTTTCACTACAAGGTTGGATAATATAAAAAAGTTTATTGGTTTGTAAGGATCGCTCACTTTCATATGCACTGTAACCCTTTCAACTGAATGTATTTTAAATTCTCCTTATCGGGATAATATTAAGCCCATGTACTAATGTATAATTCCCCCTTGTCGTCAGATGGTTATGCCTATCGCAATGTCGTCCTATAGAGCTAATTAGAGGGACGTTTTAAACGTCATGATTCCCAACTCCCCCGTGCTCTCTCGCACTGTTAACCATAGGGTCCTTTTCCTATTACATTTCCACTTGTTGCCATACCGTTCTGCTCTGTTTCTCTTGAGGCTAGATGGTAACATTAAAGTGACGGCTATAAACATATCTTATGTTCAACTTTTCAGGATATACTTTCAAGATGGCGTAAGTAATGCAAATTCTTTCTTGTGATCAGAGGGAAGCATTTGTCAACATATCGTACCCTAATCATACATCTAACTTCGATAGATAACCAATGTTAATCCACACGCCTTTTATTATCTGCTCTGGTTGATCATGACCCAGACCCACACAGGCTTCATAATTAAAGGGCATATTAGCGCCTACAGGAAGACCGAGAATAGATTTATAGTTTATGGTGTACAGTACTTACACAGAGCATATCGTGCTTAGCGTAATTTGTATCGTTCTTCCTTCCAAGGATCATATACCGGTACCCCTTTGTTCTACAAAATTTATCCAAACAATTAACTGATTTTAAATCTGTATTGGATTTTAAGGAATAATATACAGTACATAATTGCGTGATCAAATTTATTTGCCCCTAAAATTAATAATATTATTGTCCATCAATTCATGTATGAACACTTCATCACTGTAGTAGAAATATGCAACCTTAATAAGAATCATTGGTAAATTGATATAATGAATTTGAAACACTGTTATGTTATTAATATTACATTTCATTGTACACGGTCATTTGTTGTTGCTCATGTAAATGAGAACTAACAAATTTACTTTTATACGTTTGTTGGTTTAAAATGTCTAGTTTAATCAGTGTAATCATGGAAGTCAAACGGGGTAGATTAACATAACTCTACTGAATAGGTCTCATAAATCTACAGTTGGACAAAGAGCTCCATGGCCAGCATCGACAAGAACGGACGTGTCATGTATTAGGTTACCACTTATAAATGGAATGGTATGCGTTAATAATTGTCACAACTATTCTGAAAATAATAATACAAAACGAAAATGTGGTATAGTAATTTTCATAAATCTAGAACTTACAAACTGTACGTTCTATTGAATGATGTTTTGTTACAATCCAATGTTGAGTTTTCTTGGTTATTGGTAAAAGAACATTTTCTTCCATGACAAAGAAAGTTGCCATATACATCAATTGAGGGATATGGATAATATTGTGTTTTATATTGCAGGAGGTTTAGTACATGATAACAATGATTTTGGATCCTAGATCTAGCCAACATGGGAGCATGGGTGGAGGTTAAAATTAACATTTTGCTTCCTTCCACCCTAAAGACCATCTAATCCTATAAAGAAAGGGTGGTACTAATCTGGTATGATCATTCAGGATGATTTCAAAATGAAGGTCCCAAATCATGCATGTGCATGCCGATGAGTTCGAGGGGGGCGGGTAAAGAAACAGTCCATATACTTGTCCTGGCTCTAATCCCTAGCTTGCATAAATGAGGTATTATTCGGGATTAATGCCGTAACAGGTTGAAAGACAAGGTAAACATATGAGCATCATAAAGATAGCTATGGCACAGACAACTAATTAGAGTCCCATAGATAATAATGTTTATATTTTTTCACATTATCATATTTTCATTGTAACTGAAACTTACATCCTATCAACAAACTACTCAAGAGGAGACTTTTAAACTGATCTGCTGAACAACTCGTTTAAATTAAGAAAGTTGATGAAGTAAGAATCTTGGACACATGTGATGCATGCTTTAAATATAGCTATATGCAAATCGATTAGATTGGTATAGACGTGATACCAGAGTTGAAATAATTAGCATATCCATGTTTAACTAGGACTAACTGTAGAATTACTGTGCAAATTACAATTTTGGTACCCTTTGATCGCATTTGAAATTTTAGTGTCAGTATTAAATAAATTTCCCAAGGTTTGAACTGGTTATCAGAGATTAGTTTGCACTGTTGTTTTGCGCTCGAAAACTGATTGTAAGTAAATGATTACGTGCATTACGTTAATGTTACAAAAAGAAAATGCCGAGTTACTGACTGATTTTAGTGGTTTTTCATATATTCTTCAGCTTGCTACTCGCGTTCACATTACTCAAAACAATCATATCCAAGTTTCCTATCAATATACTGTCACAACAGAACCTATTTTACTGTGTCTCGTATGTTAATTATCATAGGATGAGAATTGTGCCATGTCCTGAAAATTGCGCTTGGATGCAAACTGTATCTCATATCTAAATTGCCTTACAATGTAAATTCTCTACCGTTCAAAACCTAATAAATACAATCTTGTCATTCTTAACTTCAATCCCAGAAATAAATTATTCACAACATAATTAGTCTATCTAAAACATTATGGCTATGTTCCAGTGCAAGCAAAATGGATCAACAATGTGTTTAAAATGGCATGTATTCAGAACATTACCATTTTGTTTTTCATCTCTATATTATTTCTATAACTTTTGCTTCATGATGATAGATTGCAGTGATATATAAAAATTTATTTCCTGTCATGTTATATAATATATATATATATATATATATATATATATATATATATATATATATATATATATATATATATATCCACACACACAAACAGACAGACAGATCCAGACATACAGACAGACAGAGACAGAGAGAGGAAGAAGTAGACATATTAATGATTCCCATTTGCTAGTAATTTTCTCTGATTTAACATCAGTCGGCACGTGTATTTAACGTTGTGCTTAGATTTTACTTTCAGAACTAACATTCATTTAATATTTTGGGGAATTACAGAGTATTCATATGACGGCATGGACAAAAGGATCATTTCGAGATTATTGTGAATTCAAACGGAGATTTGGATGGTGCCATTGTGATATATCAAGTTTATTGGTACGTCAGCATATTCAGGGATTGGTACATCAGCACATTATAGACATAGAAACCGCTTGAAACATTTTATTCTTTTCGATTGTGATATAACGTTTAAGGATTTTTTTTTTTTTAATTTAATTCTCATTATTGTAAATTCTTCTTAAATTTTCATTTTCTAACATTGATAATAAAGATATATCTTACGTTTTACAAAACTGTTTGATCTTGTTTCTTTCTTAACTTTTCTTGAGAACATATTGGTAACAAAATATACGATCAAAGGTGCCTAAAATATTTCACTGATCTATCTCAGGTGGCTTTTGGTTAAACGTGCAGAATTATTTGTTCATAAATATGCTCGGTCCAAAAAGTTAAATGCGTAAGAAAAACATTGAGAGAGTTGCCGTACGACCCTGCCAACATCTACATATGACCATGATAAAGTGTATAAAGTCTTACAACTCTACATTTAAGAGCTATTGCATTAAATGGATTCATAAGATATGCATGGACAGTAGCAAAATAGAATCCGTTCTCCTACAAAGCGAGGATTATATAAATACCTTCCTGTCTGCAATTGCTTAAAAGAAGGTTAAAACTTACCACATTCTCTCTCATCAGAGTCATCAATGCAATCCAGCGAGGCATTGCAGTGCCTTGACTCGGGTATGCATTGGCCACTGTTGCATTGAAACTCATCTGTTGAGCAAATAATCTCATCTGAAATGAATGTAAAAGGAGAATAATATTGTTAATTCATTTGCTTTTGGGGAGTGGGGTTTGGGGGGCGTAAAAATTTAATATTTTCGGGACACAACTATTTTTGGTTTGCTGTTACTACATTACTTAGACTTTTGCTGGCACTATTGTCCAATCCAAATGATTAAATTAATAATGAGCATTGTAGAATAAAAATAAACACAGCACTAGTCTAATTTTATAAAACATCATCCTTGTTTGATTCTGACCAAAACTGACATGGCATCAGAACACGAATGTAGGAAGGTTTGGGGTAAGAATAACAATAAAAAGCAGTAATACATTAAATGTTTTTATTATGTTACTATTACAGTCCAAAGGAAGGCTTGATGTCCGATGATTCGCTCTCAGGGTGAACATACAATTTCCTGGCAGTTAGTCCTCCACTAGAGACATGTGAATGTCTTTAAGACAACTCGCTAAAGGAACACCAGTTGTGCTTTAAACGTAAGTGCCATCATTTTGGCACAACTTTGAAAGAGGAAAGAACGCATTAAAGTGGAGTGAGACAACCATAAGGCATCTTTCATGACATCATCCAGAGAATAATGATTTGTAAAAGCCCAAGCAGCTGCAATAGCCCTAATATCATGGGTTTTGATTCTCCTGAAGGAAAGATTTCTCACATCCGGTACAATAGGCACCAAAGATGTAATCACTTCTCCTTCGTGTGCCACAAGTAGAAGGCAAAAGGAGGAGAATGTGGTGTGCGACCGAACTACAGCTCTTGTAAGAATTCCTAAAGAAGAATGATTAAGGTAGACCCAGGAAGTAGTAATAGCTCTAACTTCATGGTCGTTCGTTTTCATGAAGGAAATTTTCATGTCAGTGGAGCCCTGTATTTCTAGGAAGACACGTTTCTTAACCTTCCTTTCCCCTTTTGAAGCGACTAAATTGAGTTGTAAGACACTAAGAAGGCGGACTGACCTATCTTGATTATTCCTAATACAGATACTACTGAGATTGGGGATCTCAGTGGGAAGTGGAGCAATCTAAGGAAGCTGTTTTTTCCCCAGGAATGCTTGTTCGCAAAGTATGGAAATTGACTTATAATTATCACTGAACCATGAACATCCTATTTCAGACAGTGAAGACATAATGCTCACACCTTTTCGCAGGCAAATCCGAAGTCAAGCAGGAAAAGAGTTTTAAGGGTAGATTTCCCAAAGGCGTCTTCGAAGCTCACAAACCAATGAGAGATTTTATTTCGTCATCCGTGAGTGAGATACTGTCTTTGTATCTACTTCAGCAATCAGACCCTTATTCAATTTTACCTAAATGCCAAAATTTCCTTTCCCTTTGCTTACAAGGAATTTGTCATTATGCTTTTAAAAGGTCAAGCTAGTAACATATTTCTATAGTCAGTACACATTCAGAATGTATCCTCTAGTTTAAGCACAGAATACATGGTGAACTCCAGTTACTTTTCCTTGGTTTTATAGAACTTTTCTCCAGCAAATATTGAATTTCTTTTTTCAACCATTCCTACTTGAAAGCTTTAATCATGTAAGGATGTTGCTTTACAGGTTCAGAATCTACAATCTGAACGTTATGATCGATTTTTTTTTCTTTGTGGTTCGTATTGGAACATCAGGAAACAAGTTCTCAAGTTCATATAATAGCTGTTTTAGTTCACTTCTTTCTTGCGGTTGAAGATGTGAACGTTTCTGGTAAGACTTCCTTAACATTTTCTAATTTAGACGTTTACTTAAACCAGTCACTACCGTCAGACTGCATGCAATCTTTTACATCCTCCCTATATGGAGCCGATAGCAGTAAATTGATTCAATGGCTTACTAGGCTATATATAAGAAAATACCCCTTTAACATATTTATACGACAAAACTGTTTCTGGTTCCGCCTACTAGTTAAAGATAATCACAATAATAACTTACGTCATTGACATTCTTTCCAATTGTATAAGGACCCTGAAATTTATCCTGAAAATACTTTTAAAATATAAGGAAGAGCGCCAGACGTATATCAACAGGCGGAAAGCTCTTTTCCTGTGTTGTTCTTGTTAAAGTCAATTTCGACTGAGTAGAATGATGATTGCTTCTCGCTACTTCCCAAACCTTTGACAACTTAAATCTAAAATCAGAGACATAGTCAAGAAGATTAATATTGGAATCTTCATTTGAAAGAAGTTTCTCTTTTAATAACTCCAATGATTCGTAGACACTATGTCCAAACACCAGTTCCAAATGAATCTGGAACTGATTCCCTAAGATTTTACAACAGTAGCTGAACACACTCATCTCAGCCTTTCCTGTATCAAAGTAACACGACTCAATAATATTCTTCAAAGTTGATGATGGGCCTTAGGCATCTTCTCTCCTCGTTTTTATATCTCTCCCTATCTCTTTGCATTCCCTTTCATTTTCCTCTTTCTGATTGTGCATTTCCATAATATCTTTCGAAACCGAAGCTTACTAATTTCTATTCATTTAATTTCCTATCACAACCAGAGGCACATTATCGTCCAAAATGTCATTTCCCACCGATAAATGAATCAAAATATTTATTTTGCTTGCTTTGATAAAGAGCGATCGCTTCAGAAAGATAATAATGTCCGGCAGGCTCAATCCAGTCGTTTTTCGTAGATTCTAACCCTCCCAGGGTAGGACTGACATAAAGTTCACTCATTAGATGACATTGTGAATGCTTGCTGTTTTCAGGAAACATTTCTCAAATGTGTGAAATGATAATCTTTATTAAGTACAAATAAAATTCCGTTAAAATGTCAATTTAGATTATACAAATTTTTTTTAATATCTCTGAAATATTTGAAGCAAATTCATCTCCAGGACGAGACTACAATTCTTTTAATGACTCTATGGTCTTAAACAATATAACAGAATGAAAGCGAAAACAACAAATTTAGTAAAATCAACAAAAAGTTTATTTCTCTAAGTTACAAAGTGATGATTTAAAAGACAGAATTGCGATCTAAAAAATCCAAAACAATCCTATGTTTCCTACCACAAGTCCAAAAATATACAGTGTTACAAATGATTTCAAAGTCATTTGACTGTCCTGATGTACCACAATCATTTAATCCATAAATGTTCGAATAAGTTCTCCATAATCCAAATGTAGTAAATTTCTCAAAATAATATCAATAAGCACTTTGCAATGGACAATTTAAATGAATGAAAACTCTCAAATTATAAATAACTTAACTATTATTTATAGATACCCATGACTGAGAAACTTGTTTGCCAAACCTCTAATTATGCAGACCTCACCTGACCTGCGACACAAGAGATTTTCCCAACATCTAATAGAAAATTTCATAACCTTTTAAGCAAGAATAGACCTCTATCTTATGTTTAAGAATTCATCTTGTTTACTACTTATAAGCATGATAAAAATCAGATAGGCAAAACATGACAATAGTCGGGGAGGCAATTATTCTACCTTTACTCACGGACAAAGGTCATGTACACACATAACACAGCTGGATGACTGTGCCTGTCTAAATAGTATTAGACTGGATTTGTCTTTTAGACCCTTTAAGATTAGTATTTAAAACTTGATTGTGAAGAAAGAAAATATTGAAATTTTATTCTTGATTGTTGACGACTTATAATATGCACTCATTCATTGAGTTTAAAGGAAACGAAATTCTAAGTCTGTTTGTTATGGTTATAATTTTTCACTTATCTCTCCTTTATAATTATTAATTTAGTCTAAATGCGTACTACAAGAATCTGACGTTCTGACACTTTTGTCAATGTGGGTGGAGTTGAATGTGGGTAGGATTAGACGATCTTTTAATCACCTCAGATGTTTGAAGCTATGAAAACTGCAAAGGTTCGGACTTATTCTCTAAACATTAGTATGTCTAGATACTTTGGATCACATATATCAGCAGTTGGCAGCGCCAATTCATGTTTTGGGTAATATTGAATGGCTTCTTTCATACATTTGTGATTTTTGCCTTTCCATATATCATTATTTCAGTGACAACTTTATCATATTTTAGAGACATTATTACGTGGTGACTGTGATTCGAAACTAAATTATTTACTTCATTGCAGTTTAAACTTTTCAATGTATTTGCTATGACGCCACCATATAAACAAGGTCATTAGTGCCAGGGATGAACCAACACGATTTGTTTGGCTCTAATGCTGGTAGGATATAGTACTGAATTAGGTGTTGATATTTTCAAGACAGAAAGCGTAATTACTGATGACATTCGACAATGTCAATACAGTAATTCATGAACTGAGAATAACAAACTAAATCCCAAAGCGGAGAAATTATTGTTAATATGGGAACAACATCGTTCTAATGCTGACAACCTGCTAAGATCCAAAGAAACTATACAAGTTTGAAATGGATATGAGAAGAAAACAAACGAAAATAAAGTATATCTATTGATATTTCAAACATGTTGTATTAAGTTTTAATATTTCCAACTAATTATTCGTATAGTTGGTTCATTTACAACCGCGAAGTCATAGTATTAAAATAAGATTAACGATCTATCAAATTCGACGAACGACAATTAGAACAAAATCTTGAATGTGTCTAAGTTTAGCATGAAAATTGATAATATTTCGTATCCAAACATTTACAGGGCATGAAACAGTATGTTTGTTTTAACATACATCAATCGGCTCCAAACATTTAGAGTATCCTAGCATTTGTCAAGGCGCTTTTTTTCAGAAATTATGTCTCTAGACTCATTTAAGTAGTCTTAATTATTAATGACACACTGTCATTTGTTATTGTTCCTACAATACAGTCACCTAACTGAGAACTAACAAATTCGCGTTTATACGATTGTAGGTTTGAAATGTCTAGTTAACCAAATCAAGCAAAGTCAAAAGGGGTAGGTCAACATCACTCTACTGAACAGTTCTCATGCACTCTACAGTTGTAAAAAAAATCTTCACATGCAACATCATCAGAAATCGACGTGTCATCGATTTTGTTACCACATATGAATGCACTGGTATGCATCAGCAAATGTCAAACTCTTCTTCAAATAATAATAATAAAGCGAAAATGTGGTAATTTTCATAAATCTATGAATGAACTTTCACAGTAGAAATTACAAACTGTAAGTTATGTAGAATAATGTTTTGTTAGAATCCAATGTTGAGACTTCTTGGTTCGAGGTAAAAGAACACTTTCTGCCAGGACTAAGAAACGTGGCTTTTAATTCTGCACTTTTATTGAAGTACAGTGAATGATCATATGCATCTATGTCTGTAACTGTATGTACATCTATCCAGCCATAAGTTATCCCTGTATGCTGAACGACATCTACACACATCGAGAGAGCTGGATAATATTTTGTTTAATACTGTAGGAGGACTACTAGATGGCAGCAATGGTTTTGGATCCTGGATGTAGCCAACAGGGGAGGAGGGGATGGAGGTTAAAAGTAACATTTTACTTCCTTCCTCCCTAACCAATATCTACACCTATGAAGGAATGATGATAGTATCTTGTATGATGATTTAGGGGGATTTCAAAACAAATGTCTCAGATCATGCATGTGCATGCCGCGGGAGGGTGGGGTAAAGAAGAACTTTAGATACTTGTCCTGGTTTTGTTGTTGTTGTTGTAGGGTTTAACGCCATTTTTCAGCACATGTTAGGCTATACATGGCGGCCAGTATTAATGGTGGAGGAAGAACCCGGGTAAACCCCGGAAAGAACCACCCACCCACGAGAAACTACTGGCAAGCTTTCTCACATACCCACATTGGCCGAATCCGAGACTCGAACCCACGAAAACAGAGGTGCCATGGCAGTGATCCGTAACGGTGAGCGCTTTAGACCACTCTGCCACTCGGGGCCCCCGTCCTGGTTTTAATCCATAGCTTATTTAAATGAGTTATTGTACAAAATTAATGTCATAATAGGCTAACAAACAAGGCAAAATGATAAGCATTACAAAGGTAGTTATGGACACAAACAACGAATTAAAGTGCCATAGACAATAAGATTAATGTTGTTTTCCAATTTATTATGCTTTCATGGTAAGGAACACAGATCAAGCTTACATCCTATGAACAACTGATCCAAGAGGAAACTTTTAAACGAAGACACCGATCTGCTGAACAGCTTGTTTACCATTCACACTTGAGTTGAAATAATTAGCATATCCGTATTTAGCTAGGACCGAATGGACTAACTGTGGAATTACTGTACAAATTATAATTTTATTACTCTTTTAATCGCATTTGAAATTTGGGAGTGAGGTATTAAATACATCAGATTTGAACCTTCGTGGTGACAATATTGGTTTTCAGAGATTAGTAAGTACTGTTGTTTGTGTGCGAAAACTGATCATCAGTAAATGATTACATGTATTACATGATTCTTAGTATAACAAATGCCGAGTTACTGACCATGATTTGTGGCCGAGTGGTCTAAAGCGCTGTCCGTTACGGATCACTGCCATCTCACCTCTGTCTGCGTGAGTTCGAGTCTCGGATTCGGCCAATGTGGGTATGTGAGAAAGCTTGCCAGTAGCTTCTCGTGGGTCGGTGGTTCTTTCCGGGGTTACCCGGGTTCTTCCTCCACCATTAATACTGGCCGCCATGTATAGCCTATTGTGTGCTGAAAAATGGCGTTAAACCCTACAACAACAACAACAACAACAACTGACCATGATTTAAGCGGGTTTTATCTATCCATCAACTTACTACTCGTATTCAGTGTACACAAACGAATCCGATCCAAGTTTCCTATCACCATACTATCACAACAAAACTTATTTCACTGTGTCTTGAATGTTAATTGTCATAGGATGAGCATTAGGTTACGTCCTGAAAATTGCCCTTTAATGAATAATGTGTCTCGTGTCTAAATTAGCTTACAACGTTAATTCTCTAACATTCAAAATCTTACAAATAAAATCTTCTCATTCTTGACTCCAATGACAGAAAACAATTATTGCGACCACAATTAGTCTATCTAAAACATTATGCCCCATGCAGACAAAATGGTTTAAAAATCTGTTAAGAAAGATAAATAATTACCATAATGGCATGGAATTCTATTCAGAACACTAGTATTGTTGTGTATATCTATATTATTTCTTGAACGTTTGGTCCATGACTGTAGATTGCAACAGGGTATAAATAGAGTATTTATGTAGCCAGTGTTATTCTGAGCATAAATGTTATCTCTATTGTATGTGTTGTCTTGCCATTATATGTTTATAATGCAGAGATCGTCTCGTGAAGCATGTCTCAGTGGAGTGAGTGAAAGTATATGTGTTCACCATGATAGCAAGTGCATTGCATGCGAATTACTAACCCCGCTTCATCCTCCTTTCTCCTCAAAGCAGCCTATCAGAAGTCTTCAATGGGAACAGTTGCAAAACTTTTTCCAGTATGTAGTACTTGTATAATATATCTCTAAATCTACTTTTGTATCTCTTTCACAAGGTTGATAATTAAACACTACATACAAGTCTTAGTTCTGATAAGGATTGTAAATAAAGTATAATTATGGATATTTGCGTCGCGTATGAATTGTGTGAAGTTTTTGAATTGTATTGTCTCTATTGTATTTCTTGTTTGTATTTATACTTGAATTTTGTTTTACATGTCGTGGGTTTAATTGCTACCCTACGTCAGTAAAAAAGATAATGACCCGGCAGGACTGACGTCTAAGTGGGAAACTTTGCAAAACCAGAACTAGAATACTTCAGTACGTTCATAAGCAGCCGACCGATACCCAGGAACAGATAAATGGAATCGTCGCCCGAGAATCCGCGGGCTCGAGAGCTCATCTGGAAAAGACTGGCCAAATCTGCAGGACTTAGAATTTTTCAAATCTAGATCAATTTGTTTTTTATTTTCTTCGGCAATTATTTGTGAAATATATGTGGATCCACAATAATTTCTTTAAAACTACATATAAATGCAAAGACAGAAAAAAATGAGAAATTTACATTTACGCGGGAGAAATTGCAAAAGCGCGGAGTGGTTTGTGTATGGACAGACTATTTTCTTTTAAAATATGTATTTTATGCATGTGATTTTTTTAATGCGGAAAAGAGTTTGGAAATGTGTGTAAGTAAGTTTTTCAGCATTTTAAAATATTTGGTCCCGTCTAATTATATTGTTTACATTGTACAGCGTTCTCTATAGTATATGATTGTTCTATTGTAAGCCAAATGGTTTTCTGACAGGGTTTCAGCTTCTAACATCATGTTATTCGTATAGAAGTTAATAGAACCTGAAATATATATGTCGCACTATAATCTATGGATTATTTTCAAGTAAATACCCTATTTACATAATGCTGGCGTACTTTCTTCCCGCTTGATTACCAATATAGACTGGATAGATCAAGGTACTATTTTTGTCCTAGTTAGTAACAGTGTAATCTTATTTTCTTGTGACACGAGTGTTGGTCACGTGATTCTAGGAATTTCACTGACGAACAACGGAACGTCTTATGTTGTCCCCAAATAAGATATTATTTAAGTTCTAGTAAGAAACCGTTTTAAATCATTACAGTAAGTGATATTAGATTGACCCTTACAAAGTTTTGAAAATGTCTCGTTGTATTTAGAAATTTACTACACAAGTGAAACGGAAGCGTGTATCTTGACCAACGTTAGAGGTCAAAAGGTATGACACCGGACACCATTATGACCCAGATTGTTTCTAAACAAAGCAGTGGAAAAATCTACCTACCGAGTATACTAAAATACAGAACTTGATGTAGATAGGAAAAATTTAATATCAAGTGTTGATTTCCATAAACGTTTCTGTAGAGAATAAAACACTGACCTGTAAACTTGATTATTATTGATAAGTAAATGCAGATGATAGTACTAGGATTGTTATATTGTAATTAATTGTGATTATAAAGATTCTTAGATAGAACAGTCAGGTTGTTTATCTAGTCAAATTGGGTTTACGTAGAAGTTAATACTCAATTGGTTTTTTAATATCTTATGTCGTCTACTCTAATATAACGCGTACACTAACATCACAAGCGAGATTTAAGTGTGTCGAAAGAAGTTTGATACACATATCATATCTATGTCGTTATATCATTCTTTAATTTTATGTGATTATTGTGAACTTGAATCATAGAGTTAGTTTATTTCAGTTACAGTGCATGGCGAAAAGTTGCCGAGTTGGAAGACTATAAGGCAGTATAAAGATCATTATAAATTCCAAAATTTTAGTTTTTTTTTTTTTTTAAAGCTATTTAAAAGTAGAGATATATAGTTGCTGAAAACCACCTGCTTTAGTTTGCAAACATAAATACATATTTTGTTTCAGGAAGCCTGTAATTGAAGATAACTTTCATTTCATACATACATATACACATCGAATTGATTGGATATATGAGACTGAGTTATATTAAAACGATGTGACTTGATAACATAGCGCATATCTTGTATATTGCGTAAACTTTTGCGAGTATATTTCAATATTCATAATTCGTTTTGTGTTATCAAAGGTTTTCTTCATGATGAGTGAAGAAAAAAGCACTCTCCACGGATGAGAGAAGAAATGATGATACAGGCATTAAAAACCTCTGGTAAGCGAACCCAATAATGAATATGGGTAGGGGTAGGGGAATAAGGCCACATGAACCCATGACTCCTAAGATATCTCCAATCCTTATGACTCCTGTGACTCCAACGGAAACCTCAACCCCAACGATTAATAGATCAAAGGGAAGTAAGGAACCAGACTCTTCTCAAATTATAGCAGTTGCCCCCTATGTTCCAAAATTACCAAATTTTATTGGAGAAGAAGTTTGCCAAAAAGTTTGTCACCTATATAGAGTGGAAGTTTGAGGTCCGTTATCTTGATGCAGACAACGATAACCCAAGTAATCTTTTACAGGCAGTTAGGATGTCTCTACGTGACACAGCCTGTAAGACAATGATGTCTATCGGGAAAAGTGCTATAGGTGAAAACATTATTTCCAAATTAGATGCGATGTTTGGAAATGTGTCGAATAAAGGCCTATTAATTCAGGAGTTCTTCAACTGTTCACAGAGAATAGATGAATCAGATTCATATTTTGGCTGCAGATTAGAGTCTATTTTACAAAATACAATAGATAACGGTCACTGGCCCAAATAGTCCAAAAATGAACTCCTTAGACATAAGTTCTAGACTTCATTTTGCTCTGACAGACTAAACAATCAAACCAATCATAAATATGACACCATCCAAAATTATGAATAGTTACTTGGGAATATAAGGATGGTTGGAATGTAACTTAACCTACAATCTGCATCTGTGTTCCTAAGACCATTTTACAAAAAACAGTTACGGCTGCTACTTCGGTGGAACCTGAAGCTAGTGTAACTGTTTTGGGTACCTCTTCCAGTTTAGACATTAAGTTGGATCAGATTGAAAAGCGCTTGGATTACATTAGTGGTCAGAAAAACTTTAGAAGTCGGTAACGGGATAGAGGGCAGTCAAATCTGAAAAACAGAAAGTCAAATCCAAAAGATTACTGTGAGGACACAAAATGTCCAAATGCCTCTGTTGAGGAAATCACAAAGGTGAGTACTAAGGACGGCCTGCAACCAGTATATGACAAGAGTTTAATGAATAGATTTGTGGGATCGCACAATGAAAACGTGGTTATTGTAAATGGCAAAACAGTATCTTCTTTGATAGATTCTAGACGTATGGTCACCACAATTTCGAAATCGGAATTTCCATGCATTACCAGACAATCCTGAGTTACTACCCTTACGAATCTCTTGGGTTGTCAGTATCAGTAGCAGATGGAGTGTCTTTGATTATCTAGGTTATTGAGGCCAACATACCTTTCCCACTTTTATCATTTTTAATTTGTACATCCCATTTAAGGAACCATATAGGAGAATTCCTCCTGCCATGTACGAAGAAGTCAGGTTGCACATTAAGGAAATGCTATCTACTGGTATCATTCGTTAATTTGAGTCGCCTTATTCCTTAAATGTAGTACTTGTACGAACGTCCAATGATGCCCTTAGGCTCAGTATTGATTGGAGAACGTTAACTAATAAAACTAGGAAGGACGCATGCATACTACCCAGACTAAATGACACCATATATGCATTGGCTTCTTCTAGGTTCTTCAGTAAGTTTGATTGTCATTCAGGATATTGGCAAGTTAAAGAAGAAAAGCCCAAAACAGATTTTAGTGTAGGAAATCTAGGTTTTATGAGTGGAATAGGATGGGATATGGTCTCACGAACGGCCCGGTAACCTTCCAGGGGTTAATGGAGAAGTGTATGGGAGATATGCATCTCAAGAAATGCCTGATATTCTTTGATCGCATCTCCCAAACCTTTGAAGAACACCTGCAACGAGTTGAGTCGGTATTCCGGCGTCTAGATATGCATAAATTGCGCTTTAAAGACTCAAAGAGTGAATTTTTCATGTCCTCTTTAGCCTATTTAGGATAAAAGAACAACTGGTATCGCCACCCATTTTGCGTATGCAGACTGTTCCTTGCCCTTCGAGATGCATACAGATGCGTCTTCCTATGGTCTGCGAGCTATCAGAAGCTAAATGACGTCTTGCGAGTCATTGTCTATGCATCCCGTGATTTAAGAATAAGTGAACGGAAGTATCCTTTCCGCAAATTAGA
Source organism: Megalonaias nervosa (assembly GCA_016617855.1). Lineage (NCBI taxonomy): Eukaryota > Metazoa > Mollusca > Bivalvia > Unionida > Unionidae > Megalonaias > Megalonaias nervosa. The sequence goes on from JAECUM010040522.1 coordinate 38,357, forward strand.
ATTGCTGGGCTAAAGTGATGTGTGACCGAAACATTCCATGATTACCTCTATGCCAACAGTTTTTTGGACAAGATTGATAGCAACCCGCTAAATTAGACGCTAGTATGCATATATGTCTAGCTTTTATGATTATAGCATTTCTTACATACCTGGAAAGATAAATTATACTGATCCATTAAGTAAGAGAGAAGACGTATTTCAGGATGTTGTGAAGGTAGTTTGCCATGCAGCAGTTGCACCTGTCTCTTTGATTAATAGTATCACAGATACTGTCTATACTCATTTTGCAGGTGAGGATATTCAAACTCCGTAATATAGATTGGAGTAAGGAACAAGCGAAGAACATGACAATTGATAGACTGGTGGACCTTCTGGCGAAGGGTCCTCGGCCAAGAGAGAGGAGACAGGAAATGAATCCCCTGAAGTTCGGAAATATGTTAAAGAATGGAAACATCTCTTTATGGAGGATGGCATTCTTTATAGAACCTCTCACACTGACGGTAAGCAAGTAAAATAGTTGGATATTCCACCTGATTACAGGAATCATACCCTTTCAAAGTGTTCATCGGGATACCAGCATTCAGGTTAAAAAAAAGCTATGGTTGACACGTTGGCGATTTTTCAGGCATGGCCTGGAAAAGGACATCAGTAGTTGGATCGAATAACTCGATCGCTGTATCCAACGCAAGACTCCAGCCAGACCAGCAGCCGGACTGATACCAAGACAGACCACTAGGCCAATGGAGGTAGTTTGTATAGACTTTCTATCCCTTTAGAAATCCAAGGATGGTTATGAGCACATTTTAGTGATAACCGATCATTTTACTAGGTACGTCCAAACCACTGCTAGAACCTTCTGATTCTTTTATCAGATATTGTAGCTTTCCAGAGAGTTTCCATAACGATCAAGGGAAGAACTTTAAACATCGTACAATTAAAGAACTCTGTAAGATGGCTGGTACCAAAACGTCTCAAATAAACCCATATTATCCTTTGGGGAACGGCAGCTGCAAGCGGTTCATTCAGACACTATTGAAGATGATCTGAACGCCGGAGAACCACGAGAAGATGGACTGGAAGACATAAAATGTACCTTTAGTACAAGCCTATTATGCTACTAAAAACGACACAAAAGATTATTCCTCACACTATCTCATATTTGAGATAGTGTGAGGAATAATTCTTTTATTCGATATTGCATTTCTCTCTCTCTCTCTCTCTCTCTCTCTCTCTCTCTCTCTCTCTCTCTCTGTGCATTCGCCTCTCTTTTCAGATCTAATTCTTTTATTCGATATTGCATTTCTCTCTCTCTCTCTCTCTCTCTCTCTCTCTCTCTCTCTCTCTGTCTCTCTCTCTCTCTGTCTCTCTCTCTGCATTCGCCTCTCTTTTTCCTCTTTGTTAACGTACATTTCCATCATTTCTTTCTGAAGCCGAAACCTTCTTAATTCCAATTTCATAAGGCGTTTTAACTATACTTCCTTTAATTTCCTACCAAAACCGGATATAGACTTTCTAATCAAACCCAAAGTACTATCATCAAAAATTTCCTTGTCTGCCAAAAAAATGAATCAAAATGTTATTGTATTCTTGCTTTGTTAAAGGTGTTATCACTTCAGAAAGATTATAATGTCCAGTAATTTCAATCAACTAGTCGCTTTTCATAGATTCTAACCCTTGTTAGGTCGGACTTGAAACAATGTTCACTATATTACATGAAATTGTGAATGTCTGCTGTTTTCAAAAAGATTTCTCAAATGTGAAAAAATAAAAATCTTTCCCAAGGACAAATGCATCTCTGTAAAAATGTCGATTTAGATTTTAAAGGGCAAATTTTAATATCTCTGAAATGTTTTTTAGAAAAATTCATCTTACGGAAGAGACCCCAATTTTTTTAACGACTCTATTATTTTAAATAATGCAACAGAAAGAAAGCAAAACCAAGTTTAGTAAACGCAATAAATAATTTATTTCTCTAAGTTAGAAAGTGACATTTAAAAGACACTATTGTGAATTAAATCAGACATAATCCTATATTTCCTATCACACGTCGATAAGTATAGTGTTCCGAATGAATTCAAAGAGCGTTTAATGTCCTAATGCACCACAATCATTTAATCGATAATGTTTTCGAATAAGTTCTCAATAATTCAAATGTAGTCAATTACTCCAAAACATTCAATGAGCACTTTGTAATTCCAATGGATAATTTAAATAAATAATTCCTCTTAAATTTAAAGAAACACAATTCTTCATATAGATTCCCAAAGACTGAAATTAAAACAGGACTGGGAAATTTGTTTTCAAAACCTCTAATTATACACAATTCAATTGAATTGCGACACAGTAGATTTTCCAAGGAACTAATAAAAATTACACTACTTCTTAAGCAAGGTTAGGTCTCGATAATAAATTTTAGGAAACAGCTTATTTGCTACTTATAAGCATGACAAGACTTAGGTAGGCAAAACATGTCAATAGTCTGGTAGACAATTGTTCTACCGTTAATCTCGGACAACGCTCATGTATAAACTTTCAATTAAATACACATAACACGGCCGGATGACTGTACCTGTCTAAATTGTATTGGGTAGGATGTGTTTTTTTCAATTCTTTGAGATTAATAATTAAAACTTGATTGTACTGTGAAGAAAGAGAATATTGAAATATTAATTCTTGATCGTTGATGACTTAAAATATGTACTCATTCACTGAGTTTAAAAGAAATTCATTACTAGGTCCGTTCGCTATGGTTGTAGTTTTTCACTTGACTTTCTTTCCTTAATTCTTTTTTAGTCTAAATGTTTATTACAAGAATCTGCCGTTTCCTAACTCTTTTCAGTGGAGTCGAGGTTGAACATGGATAGAATCAAACAATCTTTTAATCCCCTTAGATCTTTGAAACAATGAAGACTGCGACGGGTTTGGACTTATTCTCCAAACATTAGTATGTCTGCTGACTTTTGCATCAAATATCAACAGCTGGCCACGCTAATTCCTGTTATCGCTAATGCCTAATCACTGCTTTCATATATTCATGATTTTTCTTATATATATATATATATATATATATATATATATATATATATATATATATATATATATCGTTACATATATTTTCATGGTATTTACAAAATTGAATATATTGTACTGATGCCATAAATAGTTATAATCAGGAGAATTAACTCTTAATTGTGTGATCAAAATGCCACTGAAATATTTCCACTTTTTAATCTTCCCTTTACAAGATACTTGAGTTTTGTGAACACATGTTAGTTTCTCTGTCTATTACATGCGACTCGTTTTAATGAAGGTCTAAATTTTCAATGCCGCGCTAGTTGCCATGCGCTATGGAATATAAATTGTTCTGAAAATATATTCCCTAGGTTGACTAAGACATTGATAACGAATTCAAGAGTCCCAATGCACCACCATAACACATTAACAAAACAATACAGAAATATAAAAATACAGAAATAAAAGAATCGATATTTTAACAACAACAACAAAAAAAGTATTTTATGCAATTTTATATAGTACATTGGTACTAAGGCAATTAGGATACAAAGTATCTAATTTATGAATCCAGTAAGATTCTTTAATAGACACGAAAAAGAAACTTACTGGATTAATAAATTAGATACTTTGTATCCTAATGGCCTTAATATCAATGCACTATATAAAATTGTATCCAATAGTTTTATTGGGGGGGGGTAAAATTGATAAATTCTATATCCTTTATAACAATATAATTATATGTATGACTGTTTGTCTCTATTTTATTTTATTAGTTTACTGATTCAGGTTTCATTAGAGACTCGTGTATCTTTTTGTGTAACTTTTTTTTATCCCAATTCAGGAAGGAACGAGTAATTCTGATGTAAGTAACATTTATATAAAAAGCTGATACACAATAATAGATCCAGGATGAGAGTCATGTCCCAATAAAATTCATAATCACTTGCTTCTAGAACATTCTTACTTTCTAAAAAGGACTTAACCTTGAACTCAAGGTATGTAAACATGCTTACCTCCAGTTAATAATGATCTTAAATTATAATCAAACTCATAGAGAAATACTAGCTTTGTAATATGTTGTTTACAATATTAAATTCTCTTTGTCGACATACAGATATGATAATGTTTATCCAATGTACTAATTCACATTTCCCCTTTACCCATATGGTTATGTCTATTACCTTGTCGTCCATTAGAGTTAATCAGATGGACGTTTTAAACATTGTTTCCAATTCCCAGTACCGTTTCACAACGTTAATCCTGGGGTCATTTACGTATTACATTTCCACTTGCTGCCAGACCGTTCCGCTCTGTTTCTCTTGAGTCCAGATGGTAAGAGTAACGTCAAGGCTATGAATTTATCTTAAATTCAACTTTTCAAGATACTTTCAAGATGGCGTTAGTAGTGTTAATTCTTTCGTGTGGGCATCGGGCCGCATTTGTCAGCAGATCGTTCACCAATCATACATCTGTTAATCCACATGCCTTGTAGTATATGTTCTGATCGATCATAACCCAGACCCACACAGGCTTCGTAATTAAAGGGCATCTTAGCGCCTACAGGAATACCGAAAATAAATCTATAGTATATGGTGTACAGTACTTACACAGAGCGTATCGTCCTTAGCATCATTTGCATCTTTTTTCATTCCTAAATATATTACTTGCAGATCTTGCTTTATTCGTTGTTTTTAACAAACTGCGTTCTTCCACATCACAGCTTAGCAATATGTAAATTAAAGTTTGACTTGTTCACAATGTACCTCTTTTTCAGTGATATAAATGATCTTAAAAAGTCATGTAAACTATATGAAATCACACACGTGTTCAGCGAAGATTAATAAATAATTTTCATAACTATCGTATATTCAAGTAACTGTCATATATTCATTAAAGAATGTCCATAATATAGGTTACAATTCTGAATATAGATTGACTAGATCATTACTGTTTCATGCTAGTTCTGTATTTTTTCAACTCCCTTTTGATTATCTCTGTTGGAATTGTTTTTTTTCCGACAACAATCCATACCAGTTCATTGTTTAAGTCCATAAGCTAGCTTGGGTAAAGAGAGAATTTTGTCTGGAAGTGGTACGGTACTACTATGTTCTACAAAATTAAACCACACCAGTTGTCGGTTTTCAAATCTTTAGTTAATATTAAAGAATAATATACAGTACATAAGTGCGTTACCAAAGTAATTGGGCCAGAAAATTGATAATATTAGACTCCATCAATTAATTTATAAATACTTGATTGGTCCAGAAGAAATATACAAACATAATGAGACTCTGCTTATTGGTAAATTCGTATACTGAATTTGTAGCACTATTTTAGTTTTTATGCTTACTTTCCCTTTATTACATAATATTCGCACGATTACCATAGCCACTTAAACATGTACTTTTGTTCACATCAATATTTCAGGGACCACTTTATCATATTTTAGAGACATTATTTACAGCTTAATGCAGTGGTGACTGTTGATTCGAAACTAAATGGTTCACTTTATGGCAAGCTAAAATCTTCACTGTATTTGCTGTGATGCCACGATATAAACAAGGACATTAATTTGCTTGGCTGTAATGTTGGCAGAATTTTGTATCGATCTAGGTGTTGACATTTTCAAGGCAGAAAGCGTAACTACGGGTGACATTCGATAACGTTAAAATAATAATGCATAAACTGATAATAGCAAACTAGAATCCAAAAAGGGTGAAGTTACTGTTAATATGTTAACAACATCGCGCTAATGATCACAGCCTGCTATTGTCCAAACAAATCATACATTTTTGGAATGGCAATGAGAAGAAAACAAGTGAAAATTGAATATATTTATTGATATTCCAACATGTTATTAATTTTTAATAGTTTAATCTCATTATTCATGGTTTATTACCAACCACGATTGCAATCTATCTAATACGACAATGTGCTTTGTGACACAATTCTCCCTTTTTAATGCTAATAAGAGCTGTGACTGTCCATTTTAAAAGCGAATTGGCAGCCATAATTTTTAATATTTTATTTCATTATTATTCTCATCCTCAATTGTACAGAACTTAAATAATTTGACTCTTGTGTCAAAACAATGTTAATTTTATATGAGGTTGTGGTAATGACTTCTCGATCCTTTCTTCAAAATCGACAAATATACACTCATCTTAGTTAGATAGTCATGGGCCAGTCTGTTGAGAGCAAGTTCATAGCATTGATGTAAACCATATAACTTTCTCTGTACTTGCAAAAGGCGAACGAATAAATTAAAGGACAAACTGTCTTCGCTAGAAAAAGAATATTCAAAATCTCATTATGTAATAGTTCTGTGTCTTTGACCTTGACCTCATGAGGAGTAGAAGTGTATCGTAGAATGCACTGGGTTTGTTTTGGCGTACTGACTTACACCAAGAATTAACAGAATTCATTAAGTGGTGTTAAACACATTGGGAACAAAATTATTTAGCAAAAATAAACGTTATTTGGGCGAATGAATGGGTATTTTATAAAATTCATTTGCTTTTCAATCATTTAATAAGAATATGAAATTAATTACAGATGTAATTATCTAAAAATGGAGATTTCTGATGGACAATGAGAAGCAAGCCAATTTGTTATAATGATAGTGAAGTGTAATTGTTCTTTGGCTCCATGTTCTTGTTTGAGTTGAATTGTCAGAGGAAAATATTCAAGACAGCCCTTGACTGTCCGAAATGAATACTATACAAGAGCGGTTATGGTAGTCTTGGTTCGGAGTAAAAGCTATCAGTTGCACAAGGAATTACCCTGCATACTATAATAAAAGCATCACAAGGATGCTTTTCTAACAAAAAATCATTTCTTGGATTTTGTAATTTCTTTAATGTAGAATAATTCAAATTTTTCTGCAATCTGTCCTTGTCTAATGACAATACACAACACATAAACGAACCCACACTTCAATCACAAAAAAAGGTCAAAGACACAAGTGTTTGAAATGCAGGTGAATAAAAGAAAAATTGAATGCAAATCTTCTGCGACCGTGATTTTGACCCCAAAATAATAAAAAAAGAAAAAAATGTCATATTCATTTTAACATTCATCTAAAATAATGGATACAATGATTGATATTTCATCGTGGCATACACTTCTGGGATGTTAGTTATGTCTGTGCGGGTTTTCCACTGGGTTATGTACACTGTTGACGGATTATCCGGTTTGTTATCGCCCTTACGTGTCCAGTGCAGAGCAATTGTGAAAGTCTGAATACTTTATAAAATAATAAACCCAGATAGTTTATTTTGACACGCTGCAGATAACCAAAAACGGACATCGCACTAAAAACAATGACTAATCTGAACTCCTATAGGTAGGTAACTTGGTACAAACCAAGTTACAAGGCCTGCAAGAAACCAGGGATGGACATGTGATTCTGGAATTAGGAGGAAATCATTTCTTAAAATGTCGAGCAACATTAATAGCTGATCCAACCTCCTTATTGGCAGCCATTACTCACCAAAATTCTGCCTTTAAGCCATACGAAGGCAAGGTTGTTCCCTTATTCTTCTTTGACAAATACCCTGCCCATTTTAGGAATGTCCTAAATTATCTTCGTAATATAGCAGTACGTGAATTGCTCACTCTTCCACTGGAGTTGAGGTTCTTTTATGAACTCAAAGCTGAAGCAGCCTTTTACTCAATGGCAGGGCTACTCAATATCATTGAAAAACGTACGGCCCAAAGTACAGATGATGACACGTAAAAAAAGAAAAAGAAACAAATTGTTTTTAGGATGCCTATCTGTAAGCACTGATTTATATCTTGTGTGGTTTATAGTTTCAGTTCACAAACCTGTCAGTGGTGTGTAGCCGTATGTTCGAGTTTCATACCTATTTATGGTTCGCTTGTAAGAAATGCATGATGAATATATTTACAGTACATGCTTGTGGTACATTCCATTTTTTCCCCAATAATAATACCAGTATGAGGTATACCGTCTGAATGCTGCCCTGTATGCCCTACATGAAGAGGTTTCTGCAGAATAACCTTCAGAAGATGGAACACCTTCTCTTGGATATTGGACAGAAGAGGATACTGAAATAATTCATGTTCATGGACATTTTGATTTTTTGTGTGAATGAAATTATTCTGACCTGGACACTCAGACTGATTACATACCATAATTCAACCTATTGTGCTCTCCAGACTTCATTATTCTTGAAGGACAATAAATTCTCATTTTTGGATTAAACTGTGTGCATTAGATCTGCAGGGTAAAAGCATATTAAACTAGCATGTCCTAGTATTTCATTAGACTAATCACGGGAAATTATTGTGAACAATTTATGACTTAATTAGTGAAAATATTTTTCACATTTCTCTCACTAAATATATGAAATAGGATGCCTCAAGGATGTATTGGAAAGTATCATACAGGAATGATGGGTGGAAAAACTAAGTTTGAATTTCATGTACTAAAGTATGTGGAGAAGTGTGTGGAGTTTTTTTTTCCCTAATATTAATGGCTGGCTAATAAGCTTAGTTCAAACTTTTCTATCCCCATCTAATATCATATGCTCCTGATACTGAATATGCGATTATATTTAATTTTTTTCCCAATGTACACGGATATGAAAAATAATTGTGCTACATTGAACTAAATGAATTTGTGATGGTCCTGTTCTTTTTGAGGAATAGCCTGTGTACATGTATTATTTTCTAAAATTCATTGGTTTGCTTTGTTTCTAATAGGAAATAGATATGAAGAACACTGAGTGCTACTTCCTTGGTACATTCAGCTATTACACATTGGTCAGTTTGCACAATTCTATTTTACATGTAAAACAATAACAGCGCTTGATACGTGTACAAAAATTATTACTGTTAAAACTTTACTTTGTTCATGCCCATTCAGTGTCATAGAAACATGAAAATTTATTTTTGGAATGATAGAGTTAAGAAATGTGGATTCATGCATAAGAATTAATTTTTTAACATAATACTTGTCTATTATTTATGATCTTTACCTGGAGGTTCATTTTGATTCTTATGATCAGGCTTGTACATTGTATCGTCATTCTGTAAAAGAAATAGATCATATTACTTTCATTGATAATGTTTGCAAAAAAGTTTAAAATATTACATTAAGTATAAATGATATGGTTTAACACATAAACGTTTATAACTGATTTTGTATATTATTCATCATATGATTGAAATATTGTACGAGTGTTAAACAGAGTTCAGGTTTTTCATAATTAAGTGTATTCAATGCATTTTTTGTGGATGTCAGTAAGATTATTCACATGAAAAGGATATCTAATATGCTTAGTTGTTGTTTCTTCCTTAAACTGTTGTATTTTTGCAGAATAGTTACGACATAATTTTGTCTGTATAATAGTTATGTATTATATACAGACGAAAATTTTTTGCGTTAATGATGAATTTCATTAATCCATTCAGTGGGTAATTGATTATATTTTTTTCATTAATAACCATAGGTTGTGTAAATACTCATTTATATAAACAGGCATCAGTTTTAATATTATACTCACCATCTTTATTTGGACACCAAACACTGACTAGGTTGGGGGCAGTGTTATGCCGGTACATCTGGCTTAGGTCACGGCGTGATCTTAAGCGTGTTTACAGCATGGCATTTCTCGTTCACTACGCCATCGTAACATGTATTTTGTTCATAAAGTGAACTATTTAATACAACTACAAATGGCCCTATTAGCAATACATAATTGTTACGCTTAAAATGACCCAGTTTTAATTCACAGATATATGGACTTATTTTGGCAGACGTGATGTAAACCTTCATTCATGCGGAGCACGTTATGTATTACCGCTACGATGTGTTGTCGACGGATTATGTAAGAAACATATTTTTAACTGATCTGACATTTTTATCACACGGCTTGTCTACTTACATCAAAAGTTTATGCTGCCTTGTATAGGTAGCATTTTATTTGTCGTCATTCGTGTGGTAGTCGGCATGATTAATTCAATAGCGTGTCTCATATTATTGGGTCTTCTTGTTTATACGATTGCGTCACTTCAGTAGAGAATATTTGATGATTGATTTTGTCGAAGGCGCGAGGTACGATCTCGATACGCCGTGACTGAACCAACTTTGAAGTCAGATGTGACTATGGTAAAAATGCTAAAGTTGTCTAACTAATTCCACCAGCAGAGTTGTTATTTTGTGAGTTTAGCTAAATCACGTGTTTTGGACTTCTTTTGGGAATTTACAGAGAATGTGAATAACCGACATATGCATCTAACAACTCTATTTATATTTAGTGAGCCTATAATTTACTATTCTAAATTCACTACAATTATGTTTATGGAATTTACACTTTTTGTGTGAAATTCATACAAAACATGTTTGTTTTCTGCTTGTGAGCAAACCATTGCACCAAGATGGGTAAATCACAGAGACAGTCAACCGGACATGTTTGGTTCCTTGTTGCACTCAAACATGAAACTGTGAACCAGAAGTCAAAGAACCATAGGCTATGGTGCATCTGCAACCAACCATAAGAACTCTAAGCACCAAAGACTATGGTGCACCAGCAATAGTAAACCTTGAACCCCGGACAAGGTTCTTTAATTTATTTTTTATTCCGCCCTGCCCCCTTTTATGAATGAATAAAGAATAAATGAAAACATTGAACACCAATAGCTTCCATGACTCAATACAACCATATTAACCCTGCATATAAGAAATACCAAGACACATGAGTATTTTAGTCGTTTTTGCTAGTTAGTTGCTTGACACACTGCATCCTCATGTACTTGCATCTTTCAGCTCTGTACATCTGTATTTAAAAGTATTTTTCAGCTAGAAAGGCATATGTAATTTCGTGCTGCTTGTTGTTAGTCATAACTTATGTTAAAAAGCTTTATAAACGAATCTGTGTGCTACTAATTGATTCAGCTTGCAGTAACAACGCTTTGGATAATAATGTATTGCATTTCATAATGTGATCTTTGCATTGGTCATGCTATCATTTCACAAAGATTTCATGTAAGTCACTTGATTTGTTTGGCTCATCATTTTTGTCATTAAACACTATTTACCTTTATCTGACACCTCTGCTCATTACTTGCACCCATAGAATAAAATCGTTCCCTTAGAATACGATAGTATATCCTCAAGTGAACCAAAAGCTGATGACAAGACGGACCCTTACTGAATCCGTCGCCCGTACATGAGAGACGACGTGACAATATTGCCTTATCCCAAGAATTAACTGAATTAATTCAGGGGTAATAGAAAAAAATGAAATGAAACAAAAAATAAAATAAAATGTGTCAGTTGGGCGAATTATTGTGCTGGTGAATTAATGCACATTCTTCTTAATCATTTAAGAAGGATCCAAAATATGAAGAGTTCAACAAGGGTTATATGAAATATCAACCGATGAACACTTTTCATCAGGATTCTAACACAAATTTGCTGTGACCTTGAAGGTGATCCTAACACCAAAGAAACAATATATTTTGCTATAATAACATATTTGTTTCATAACTGCCATTAATCGGTTAATGTTGGCTCTGGCATTTTCTCGTTAATAGAAAACAAGGCTTAGTGTGCATTCTTGGTATCTGTGTACTGGATACGTCATTGCAGTATCAAAGCTAGTAAGCATTTATAGATCTGTGATAGAACAAGAAGTGTTCTGAATTAATAGTATAATGTTAAAACTGAATAAATAAATACTAATAATTTATTAGTGTCAAAGGATAAGTACGTTCAAATATGTAGGTATTATGCTATTTATAACATTTCCGGTCCCAGCAACTCCATAGCTTGTAGCATTCATACACAATACATACGCACTAAGCTAGCAACATGCCATAAAAGAAATATTTTTTTAACGACCTTCAAAGATTGATTACATTTTATAAACAATGTTAATTATTTCCTCAGCGTAATATTCATCGGTTGCTTGTCTAATTAGGGACACCGGATTACGTTGACGCAAAGATAAACTGTGCTAACATGATAAATTCCGATTTTGATTTAAATGTAATTTTTAAGGCGGAGGAAAACAAACTAGTATATGATAAAGAAGTATTTTTACCCTGAAATTCATAAAGGAAACGTGATTACCTCAACAAGATGTACCAAGAAACAGGAAAAATATTGAATGATTATCGACTTTGATGTGACTCAATTCTTTGCGTGATCCTGGATGTGAATTCTCCTTTGTTTGACTCTCTTACATTGTAAACATATACATGATTAATTTAAATAAAATTTGGAATAAATAAATATTTATGCAAGGAAATAAATAACTTGTAAAAAGAAATAAATATATACACAAACAATACAACTACTTCCGGGGGTGTCAAACGCTTGTTATATAAAGCACATTTCTTGACAAACACATGGTTATGAAAGAAAACTAAGTTTAACTGTGTGAACTAAATAGATGACAATTTCATGTTGAATGCATTTAAATATATGGCAACGACATAAAACGTGTCATCGCCTTGTTTGCTTTGCACTACTGTCAGCCGGTGACTTCGCAACTATAGTCACACTCAATGACACGCGTTCAGCAAGGGAGACTATTCAAATGAGTCCTACTGTGTGAGAAGAGTTATATTGCCTAAAATCGGTGACTATTCGCGTCTAAATCAAACAGAATCAATCGAGGACATTTGGAGATGCAAAGTCTCACTGGATAATTTCGAATTTTAACAACTCTAAATATTACGAAAGAAGGCGTAAGTCGAATGAGCATGAGACTCGTGCTTATAAATTCACACCGACTAAATCTGTAATTTTGTTTATCTTTTCTTTGAATTAGGATTGGTTTGTTATCTACCCACATATATTAAAAATCAATATGTCCGAGAAATAATCATCAGTTGGAATTTTAATTTTAGTTTTAAGGTAGAAGTATTCTCAGTTTTTTGCAATATGTCATCGTCTGATTCAATATAAATAAACATAAAAAAAATAAAAATAATGTCCATTGAAATGTAAGCAATAATGAAACATATACAAAATTATAGAATTTTTTAAAAAGTCAAATATGAGAGAGAAGATATTTCTTGTTTGAATCTGGAGCGAACGCGTAGATAGTAGAGGGTACCGGACACCGATGTTTAGTGTTTTATTGTCAAAATTTATTTAGTCATAAATCATAAACAAAAGAATGTTATCTTGGTACACGTAAACGAATTGTTCCACCGCTTATCTAATTTAATAATCCATCTCTATCAACTTTATATCTTTGAATAAACATTTTCTATTATAAGTCTTGTTGTAAGGAAAGGTTCGACAAATGTTAACAATGTAAACAAAAGGCGTTTGTATTCAGCCTCAATCAAATTTAGTGCCAACATGTAGTCACTGCACAAGTCGTGACGAGCTTTCTAAGTAAAATCAGCATCAGCATTTGACACAGGAGTGCGCAGTTAAATTTTGTTTAACTTCCATCCTTTCTGTTACAAGTTCTCCAAAATGCAAAGGATATGCCGTGTCGCTGTACTTTGCATGCGTATCGTTGACATTGTTCAGTAACTCCAGCTAAGCCTCTGTTAAGCGTAACTTTGTTACAACGTTTATCGTATGTATTTCTCTTTTAATTTACTGCTATCCTGCATATAGTTTCCTAATTATTCGATTTCTTGAATTTCTGTATGATTGTGCATTTTTTATCTTTTCTAACCAGTTGTGCGGTTGATAATCAAGATAAAATCAGTAATCGCCTTCCATATTGTGTCACCGATACTGCCAAACTACTAATGGCAGGCTTTGCTATTTCATTATGTCTTAAAACTTTACAGTAGCTCAACTTTTCCTTGATAGACTTCTCAAGAAATCCGATTAGTGTTGCAGCAAATATATTAAATGACAAATGAATAACTACAGTTCGTTATTCCTGCACACTTGATCCAGCCGTAGTGAAACCCATACATCTGGAGAATGTTGCCACCTTAGCTTCCACCATTTCAAAAATTTGTATTTCTTTGTAACATATTCATAGTGTCCGATCTCATTAACAAAATCAGTTTTGAATCTTGATGCTTTTTATGCAGACTGAAATTAGTATCATTCTTACTTGATATTGTCCCACGGGTACAGGTGTTTTTGCAAAGCGATTATGCTAGTTAATGACATTACAGCGGAACGCTTCATGTCTTTTCTATGATTTAGATATATGGAAGAGACAGCTTAGACTTTGCATTGGTAACCAGTGTCTTGACGCTAACGACGGTTCAGGTTGTACGGCTGATTCACATTGCCTTCATTTCCGGAGGAAATTTGCACCGAAGGTGCAATGATATTATTTAACTGTAACATTTTTCTTTGCTTGCTTTTTAAAATAGAAATGTCATTATATTTAAATCTCGACGTGCTTATTTACTGAGTAGCAGGTTTATCTATCAGAAGAAAACCCATGAGCTATGAAGTAATCAATTCTGAACTGGCAAAAGAAAATGAAATGATTTTCTTAACACTTATTCACTATCTACATTTGACCGTGGACCAATTGTAAACTCGATGGTCTTTTTTCGAAGACATTATGTTTACTGCCACATGACAAATTTATTTAATGATGCTTGTATTTTCAATCGATACGTGTCTTCCGATAAAAGCTATGCCATTTATTAGCACAAAAAAATAGAAAAATAAAAAAATATCATTTAGCAATATGCTTTCTTTTATGACCTATACAGCTGTAACAATTGTTAATGATTAAAGTGCATGTGCTCTCATTTTGTTGACAATGAACTAAATATAATTCGAATAAAGAGTTCTACAACTTGCCCAATATCTATATTTGACGGTTGATATATTGACATCATAGAGTTCTACAACTTGTCCAATATCGATAGTTGACGGTTGATCTATTGACATCATAGAATTTCACATGTCCAATATCGATATTTGACGGTTGATCTGTTGACATCTTAGAATTCTACAACTTGTCCAATATCTATATTTGACGGTTGATCTATTGACATCTTAAGCAACTTCTTCCGAAACAAGTTGTAGAGCAACTTTGAGAGCCGATTTATGTGCTGTATACTAAAGTGAATCAATAATACTTTTTTTATCCTTGCCATTCGCCTCTAGGTAAAACCAGAGCTATTTATTGCATAAAATGTTAAAGCATTTCGGGGATCAGGTTGTATGTTGACAAAATCTTGTTATTTTTAACTTTGTGCGATTTTTTTTTTTGTTAGTGGTTATGATTTTCGCAGTCTCTAATACAGTGTCGCATATCAAGTAATATCCTTTACTTGAACTTCGTAAAGTTGTCACGTGATGTTCAAAAGTACTTGTGTTCTTTCTTTAGACGTTCAGCTTTGGCTATTTTGAATTGTGTGAACTTTTCTTATTAGCTTCCAAAGTTTAACACGCTGTAGATCTTTCTGGTGTTTCTGAAGTGACCTTTTTAGATTCTTAGCTAATCTTGTTTTCAAATTCCTTTGGGTGCCATGGTCCAGCTACCTGGAACGAACTACTCAAAATGACACTGTGATCTCATTCAATAGTACTCTCAAAGAAACTCATCTATTTAGAACAGACCTAAAACCTAACAATGCTACCTTACTCTGAAATGTTTTCAGCATGCTTTTGTTTTTTAATTTCACGTGTTTGTTTTTTGTTATCTTGTCTATTTACACACACACACACACACACTGACACACACAGACACGCACACACAGACACACACACAGACACACACACAGTCAAATGCTAGAAGCCTTTAAAGATTAATCACTTTACAAAGTCCTCATTAATGATAATAATAATAATAATAATAATAATAATTATTATTATTATTATTATTATTATTATTATTATTATTATTATTATTTCAGCATTGACACCTAAGTTAAAATCAGATATGACTTTAAGAAAATGTTAGGTGTTCCATCTCAAAAGTTGATGGCTAATCTTCACTGAATCTGAAGGTGTAAGCAATAAAGATTTGCAGATTTTTTACTTCATTTCTTGTGTTTTGTTTAATTTTCCTATTCCTGATTTACCTTTTCAACATTTGCAGTTATGGCTATTGCTGATCTCGATATTTTATAAATTCTTTCCAGCTGGCTGTACCTTTGGGAGACGTTCTCTCCGACACGGTTTTTATGCACTCTTAGCTATTTAAGGAACAAACTTACGATGAGTACCGTTGTCGCGCTGAGAAATATTACCTCCTGCAACAAAGGTTCAACTTTTATTATGCCGGACACTTCCTGTCCTTGTGGCTTCGGAACATTTTTCAGCACAATAAATTACAAAAAAGTCCTTATGATTATAGAGCGTATGTGATTTGGATTTTTAACGTAGCTTTAACAATTTTTCAGTCATATCGCTACGATGTCTGCAGTGTGACAGTTTATAGTGATGTCTAGCACCTGGGCATCATGCCGCATATATGTAGCATGATGTCCCACTCAAACACGTTATCCTTACACCAGACCGACTAGTCCTAACACTAACCTCTTAATGCTGAGCGCCTAGCGAGGCAACTGCTAATACTATTTTTATAAGTCATTTTGATTGATATGCTTCCACATTATAGTCTTCAAAGTTCTCTTAGACTTTCCATTAAATCCTTGACAATCACCTACCGTAAAATTAGAGTCTTCTATCAGACTCTTTCTTTTCAGATTTTCGCTTTGGAAGATTCCTATAAAAGCACTGTGTATGTCATATCTCCATTTCTTATTTGTTAACGTTTAGAGAAAATTCGAATTTCGAGTATTTTTCATATGCTGGAATGTCAAATATGTCTGCCTGACATTGGTCATTCACGTGACTTTCATTAACGCTTTTGAAGGAAATTTTGTTTCTCTCTTGCTTCTGTAAATTGCATGTAGATTATTCGGTTATCCATTTTTAATTTAATCGTATCCTTAGGGGAATGAGTTGGTGTGCAAATTAACTCTTATCTATAACTGTCAATTTTATTTTTATTTTTAGTTTGCGTATCCCTACACGAGTGGGTTGGTGCTGAAATTTATAGAATTCTCACATCCATTATTTATTCTAGTATTATCATACACCAACACGAGCGGTTGATAGACTGTTTCTTAGTGTTGTCACAAATGTGTTAGCATAAACGTTACACCTCTCTAGAAATCGCACATCAATACCACTGATGAATGTTTTAAGTTCTATTAAAGATTATGTGACAATTTTGTGATTACATTTCATCTCACTTTATGATTGACTTTGAGGATTGTCCTTGTTGTACCTCCGATGGTGCGGGGCATGACCTTTTGCGGACATTACCTTCTTCTGTCCTTACTGTACCTTTGATGGTGCAGGGACATGACCTTCTTTTGTCATTGTTACTTCGAATGATGCAGGGAATTTACCTTTTTTTTTTTTTTTTCCTTATTGTACCTTCGAATTATGAAGGGACCTAACCTTATTTAGTCATTATTTTAGTTATATAATGCAGTGGCATGGCCTTTTGTCCTTGTTACTTCGAATGATGCAGGGAAATGACTTTGTTTTGTCCTTATTGTACCTTCGAATGATGCAGGGGCATGACCTTCTTTAGTCTTTATTTACGTTCTATGGTGCAGAGACATGACGTTGCTTTGTCCTTATTGTACCTAAGATTGTGCAGGGATATGGTCTTCTTTCTGCAAGATTCTGATTTATGTAAGGTCTGCAGTTGTTCATGCACTTCTTTTACCATCCTATAATTGTTTACACAGACATAAGGGTAAAAGAACGTAACTATATTTTCAAATGACTGTTAAGTTCCAATATTTGCAAAACATTCAAACTTTGGGGCATACAATTAGGAATAACTATACTTTTATATGGATTGACTTAGTTCAAAAAATTTAATACCAGTGCGGGGGCAATATTAATTTTATAATACTTAACTGTTATTATTGAGTGGCTACATCTTTTCCAGGCCTTAGTCCACAGTCCAAGATCACCATTCCTTCCTTCAATTAGAAACTAGAATATAAAATGTCAGAGCGCAGAGGGGAAGGGGAGTGAATTGGGCAACTGTAGCATGTAATTATCAGATATTTCAAAATAGTTTTAATAGCATTGATACATTATTATCTGCTAGTGTTGCTTTGCTAATTTGTTAATTTGCTAATTTGCCAGCCTGGTGGAAGGAAGGTGACCTAAGAAAAGCTGACACAATCAAAACTTATTTGGACTAACTAGTTGTTCCTTCTCTCTGGTGCCACATAGATCGAAGGTGGAATGAGACCACAAGAATCAATAGCCCTGGCTGCATAGGCTTTGATTTTCGTGAAAGAAAAATCCCCTCCGTGATAGACTGATAAGTTATTTTAGTAGTCCGAACCTCTCTTCTCGAAATTGTGGCCGCCGAAATATCTCAGATACCTTTGAAAGGGATACCAACCTGATTTGGACATATTACTTTCATGTAGACAGAGAGAAACGTAAGGCTGTAATTGGGCAAATGAGCTTTTCATTTCCAGCACTGATAAGAAAAAGACTGGGAATTTCATTAGGAACAAACATTTCCCTCGGTAGCTTATTTTTAGCCAGAAAAACCAACATGACAACGATGAGAGACCGAATCATAGTTATTACTGAACAGTAATCAACCCTTTTCCACTGACACGACATAAATTTGACTACTCCTCGCCGACGCAAGGGAGAAAGACGACTGTTTTAAGGATAAAGTTCTCCAAGAAAAATCGCTCATAGGTTCACAAGAAGGTTTAGATAACAACCAAAGAACACACTAAAAGTTTCATCTAGGCACAAAAGAGCTAGAGTCTGGTTTTTTGGGGCAGAAAACACCTGAAAAGTTCTGAAAGGTGTGGGTCTGCCATTATAGTGGAGCCAATAGACAACTTCAGAATATTTGTGAGGGAGGGTTCCTATGTAGCCCTTTTTGGTGGATACTGAGCAGTTCATTTCCTCGAAGAGATGAAGAAAAATAGACAACTGCAGTTAAAGACGAGCAGATAGAAATCTGCACATTTACCATTGATGCTGATTGCCGTTTAGCCCTGATCTATTTATTTGACAACTTGCTCGAAAACGGACCCTGTCTGATAGTTTACATGATACGAACCAAATATGAGGGTGTATAATCTGTCGAATGTTTTGAAAGAGGTGGCTTAAGCTCTTCAGTCGTTAAGTCCCTTGGGTTGTCAGTTGGAATATTGTCTGTTTTCCTTATGTTAGTTATCATGTGGCTCCTGAGCACGCAAAGTTTTGCATCATCCTAGCTGTCTTTTAGTAATATTGCTGTTAATGGTATCCTTTATGTGGTGAATTTGATATTTTCGCTCCAGTCCTTGCACATATTCTCCTTTACTGTGTTCATTTTTGTTTAATTTGAGAGATTTTAGAACTCACTTGAAACCGTTGCTTTTCGTTTTAATTAATCCCTCCTACAGTAACCAGTGTTAGGGTAAGTATTATCCAGACAAGTTTTGTTCAGTTTCATTATTTCTTGTATTTCTTTCAGCATTCAAGATGTCCCAAGGTGAGTGTAAATGCTGTCAGATAAAGATTACTTGGAACACTCCACTTCCTTACCATGTACCCGAATGAAGGAAGTGTGTGTGTGTGTGTGTGTGTGTGTGTGTGTGTGTGTGTGTGTGTGTGTGTGTGTGTGTGATTTTAATTTTTACCATAGCTTTAACAAGTTTTCAGTCATATCACTATGATGTCTGCAGTGTGGCAGTTTATAGTGATGTCTAGCACTGAGGCATCATGCCGCAGACATGTAGCATGA
>JAECUM010040523.1:0-17534 GCA_016617855.1 Megalonaias nervosa
CTCTCTCTCCTCTTTCTCAAATTGTAATTGTTTATCTTTCTCCCTCTCCTGTCTCTCTTTCTTCTCTTTTTCAAATTGTAATTTCATTTGTTTATCTTTCTCCCTCTCCTGTCTGACTTTCTCCTTTTCTTCAAATTGCAACTGCAATTGCTTCTCTTCAGATTGCAACTGCATTTGTTCCTCTTTTTCCTCTTTCTGAAGCTCGAGCTTCCTTAACTCTTTTTCCATTTTGTATTTCATTTTTAATTCCATCACTTTTATGTCAGAGTCCGATACCGACTTACTGACCGTAGCCAAAAGACTTTTATCAAAAACATTCTTCTCTACCAAATATTGAATCAAAATGTTTTTAATTTTTTGTTTCATTAAGGAAGATTTTGCTTCAGAAAGATTGTACTTTCTGGCAAGTTCAAGCAACTCATCTTTTTTCAGACTATCCAACTGCTCTTGAGTTGGATTAGAAAGAAAAGTTTCCACTTTTAATGACATTGTGAATGAAAGCCTGTTGTTTTCACTAAAGATTTCAAACAAAATGTAAAATAGTTCTTGGGATTTAGAAACTAGGGGAATTTAAATTTCAAAAAAGAATTTTCTGAAATATTTAACCAGAATTCATATATCCCAAGGACGAGTGCCCAATTTTCTCCTGTTATGTGTAGGCTCATACAATAATAACAAGAGAAAAGAGTGAAGACAACAATGCTTTGTATATTTTAACAGAATAATTTATTTCCCTCTAATAGAAAACAATGTAAAAATTGGAATCCAATATTTAATCCTAAGAATGAAAAACACAAGTCCTGTCACTAAATAGTTCTATTAGAATCCAAGTTCGAATCTCGACGACATTCCAGTATGGGAGGCGATGACATCAGATGTGGTCCTTGTGTAAAATAGCAACAATTCCTCAATTGAATCACAGTTTATGTGTCCAAATAATTCCAGAATAAATTTCCAGAATTTATAAAACAGTACACTCATTTGGTTTTCTAGAGAATAAATTATTAAATTCCAAACACAAATGAATTTCAAAAACAATCTGGTTTCAACAGTAAAATAACCTATCCGGTCTTCTAGGTATCAGGAATACAACTGACTGATAAGCGCTTGGGAAGAGTATTATATCTACCCTAATTATCATCCTGTTCTCGCGAGACAGGCTACGAGGTCTCCTAACACTTGAAACATGCAATAAGAAAAATGCAATTCGTCACGTAGGAAGAACCCCTATTTACTATCACTCTGAAACAAATTTAAAAATAACATACTGTTTATCCAGTCTAGACGAAATGACCTTAGCAATAGCCAATCGTTTTAGCGTAGCACTTACACTACCACGGACCAAGGTAAACTAAAAATATTGCAAATGTAATACGTTTTACGTCTTAGATAAACAGAATTACTGAAAAAGATTTTCGAATCCGTGCAATAATCATTACAATAAAATGTAATGAAACAAAAATAAAATAAAAAAGGATTTTAAAACTAACACACAAGCAATTTAATTACATATACGTAACTATATATATATATATATATATATATATATATATACACACACACACAAACACACACACACATACACACGCACAAACATGCACACAAAGTGTGACTCCATTTTAAGACAAAGGCTGTGATCCATAGAACCCAACTGTGTTATAGACCGAACCATATTATGACCAAGTCAGTTAGGTGAAGAAAATAATGCATGTACCAAAACAAGATGGAGGGGGAAATAAAAGTGGGTGCAAAAAATACTTGATTTTGATTAAATGAAGATAAAACTGGTCTGAAATACACAAGTATATTGACAACTTAAATTTGTGTAGTACAGTCCATAATGCATTAGGTACTGTACATGTATATGAAAAATCCATGACTTTGAGTATAGATCACATGTTATAAAATTCATGTATCATTCACATCCCATTGGAAAACAATTAAAAAATGATAGTCCTCGTTTGATCTATATCCCATTGTCAACAATACATGCCATTAAGCAGTTCATTATGATATTTGTTGCCAGTAGCACGTGGCTATAGTTGTTTACGTACTACATGTACATGTACTTAATCTGGCCTTGATTTTGGTCAGGTGGAGACAGCTATCATCTTGATGAGGCTACCCAGGGGATGAGGCTGTTTGTATGGAAATGAAAACATGAACAAATTATAAAGTAACTTTATGGCCAGATAACTATGGTTTGAAAATTTTGGAACTTTAATTTGCATTTTTTGCCATATTTTTATTGAAGATTGTAGTTGGCTTACATTGATAAAGGGTACATGTGTTATTGAAATCAGTGCTTAATAACAGCTTTGGAAGACCCAACAAATGCCTGTTTGTTATTCTGGTGGCAACATCTAATAATTGTAGAACATTGAGACTGAAATTTTTTTGCGTAATATTTATACAGAACAATCAGTGCTTCAAAAGTAATCAGTTTTCTTTGAAGTCCTTTGCCTTCAAAGGTTGTTGATTGTAGCTAGTCCTTGTAGCATGACTATTTGAGTGTATCACAGCATAAAGCAGGCCAAATGTCAGCATAGGCAGACTATGATATAACAAGGCACAGTTAATATGGTTTGTCCACATAAACAAAGGATTTGTTTATGTAACAACAGATAGATTGTAGTGCATTTTGTATCCAAGTTTACTGCTTCCTTTCATGGTGCATTTGAATTTCTCCACTCCAAACCTAAGATTGTATATAAAAGTTTAATCAGCCCATACTGTTGTCACAAAAAAATCATACTTTTAAAAAGAATTTGTATACGATCTCTTCCCCAAAAATGATAGTAAGCTTAAATGTTATTTTGCAATACTTTTAAGAAGAAATTTTTTTCCACATATGAGAAAAAAATGCATGCATATGAAATTTTGGGAGCCACGCCACGATCATGTTATATCTAAAATCATATAACAGCTCATGCTTTAGTGGGGTCACATTGTGTATGTGTGGAGGAGGGGGGGCAAATAAATGAACTAGGTTTTGCAAGGATAATCTTTTTGAAATTCCCAATATAACTGCATTAGCATTTTTGGTATTTATATGTATTGCATTCTCTTGACACCATTACTGATGTATGCATCAGTTGGTTTTGGATACACAATTAAGAGAATTTGAAAATTATTCTACAGCAGTCATGCTCTGGATAGAAAGTTTCCATGAAACATCTCTGCTCCCACTACTCAGTATATTTATAGAATATTGTATGCCCCTGAGTGCCTCATGGGAGAATAATAATATTTACCTAAAGTATTATTATTATTATTGTTATTATTCAAAAAATTTATATTTATTTTTCTTGGAGTAGATATTATGCTATGTACTAATGCTACGAGAAATTGTCAGCTTTATTATACACTTGAACTTTATTTTGAGAAGTAACAATATATATATATTTTTTAAAACAAGCTTTATTTAAACAGAAGGTCTTAACTTTCAGGATGGAACAACATGATACTTCAGCTGTTTTCATGTTCAATTCTAGTGACTTTATCACTGCACAAAACCAACCCTTCTTTAACCTATACCTGATCAAGCATCCTGATAGAGAGTCACAACAGCCTTGTGTTTGTTTGCTTGGTGGTGTTGTAAATACTTAAACAGACTCCTTTATAACTTATAACCTATACTGGATATTAGTGACCTGATGAAAGGTCACTATAGATTTAAGTTTTATGTATTTGTGTGTTTGGTGGGGGTGTAGTACATTAACTCCTTTATAATCATAACCTATACTTAATATTTGCAGCCTGAATGCCAGTAAGTACACTCAGGAATTCATGTGCTCAGTGATTCTTGGTAAGGACCTGGTACCACGCCTGGGAATCTCCACTATGGAGGACCTCAAAGCAAATATCCTGCAAGCTTTACATGACTGTGACCTACCAAAGGTAGTGATACTGCATTAATTTCTGATTCAAATATGTTCCCCAATCACATTACATTAGGAATATTTGCCTGCTACCTCTCAAATCCAGCCCTTGTAAAAGACGAAAATCATCTTCCTATCTCAGTAAACAAAGGACAATAACTCTTGCCCATTACCTCTCCTTGCCATTGCTAGGTGTCCCTAGTATTTAACTATGCTGCTGTACCGGTAATATCATACAGTTTAACCTCCAACAATCCAAGACTCTTTTGTGTGCTAATCAGACCATCCAACATTCCATTTGGCTCTGGTGTGTGGAGTAATCAGTCTGCTGCAGTTTGTATACATTATTTTTACAATTTCTGCCAAATTTAAGTGATTTTATCACCTTTTGGGACGTAGTCCATTTAAGACCACCTTATAATCATACCACTGTTGACCTCATGCAAGGTCATTATGAGTTAGTAAGACTTTGACTATTTTTGCTTACTCCATTTATAATGGAGATAATATTAGTGAATTTTAATGCATTAATAATTTATGCTTTGTTTCTCCTTATTTTTTGTTGTTGTTTTTTGATAGAATTATTAATTACCATTATGCATCAGTTCATGGTGTGGCTGTAGGCTTTTAATACAACCATTTTTCACTTTTCCATTTGTAATCAGTGATTTGGTGAGTTAGTAATATGCTGCATTACAAATTTATGCTTTATTTTTCTTTTCTTGTGTTATTTACGTGGGAATGTCATCTAAGTGCTTAAGAGCATAAAGTTTAAAGCAAGGGAGGATAACCACAATTCCTGTATTGCATGCATTAAATGTTCATTGTTGAAGCCATGCAGCATGTGCACCATGTGGGCAGAAGACATTTGAGCCTTAGTGATCCAAAAAGTAGCTAAGAGGAAGGAATGAGACTAAAACAAGGAAGGAAGCATTGACGTCCTCAGCATTCATCCTAAATCAACCTCCATTGTGAGTCTTGTGGGGGGTGCTGGGGTTCCCAGCCCACCCCCACAGAAAGTTCATCTGGTGCAACTATCAGCCACAGTCACATCAGCAGCAGTGGATTAGGAGGATGTGGAAAGAATACAACCATTTTTTGAACAGATGCGTTGTTTGATACAGGAGACAACAATGCACAATGCAACTTCTGACATCTGGGCAATTTTTACATCTTTTTCTTTCACTTGCTCCCACATCTTTTTCTGATTCATTGGGGGGGGGGGATTCCCCCAATTTTAGGTAGCCCATTGGGCATAAGTTCCCCTGCATGTCCGAGCATGGCCTTTGGTCCTGTAAGTCAGGGCGCAAGGGGTTTGTGCCAGATCCATTAGATAAAATTCTTAATACCATTACACCATTACCAGCCATCCAGTCATCCCAGCAATGGGACCTATCGTTGAAATGATTCAGCTGAATATATTGTATGGGGACCCTAGTGACAGATCTGTCTGTCAAGCCACACCATCGGCAACTTACCAGTATGATACTGGAAATTTCAGTGAGAAATCTGTCCATCCAGCCATGCCTTTGGAGCAGCCAGTACCAGTGTTAGACAAAACCATCTTATTTACCAATGGGATCCAGGCTGACCATATGCCAAGCACTCCAGTTGGCAGCTCTGACAATGTTGGACTTAAGAATGTTCACAGCCTACCCTCAAGGGGGAGCTAGTGACATCTTCAAAGACGACTGACCTGAGTCATCGATGCCACCCAGCAAGACCTATGCAGAGCTGCAAGCTGATTCAGAAGAGGAACAAGCACACAATGTGTGTGACAAAGTACCAGCTAATAAAACATATTTAGATCTTACTTTGGAGTGGATTGAATTTAGTTTTCCAGCCACCATTGAGGAAATCTATTGGGTGTTGGCCATTTCAGAATGCCCTCCATTTTATCAGTTTTGCATATGGTGACACTGTTTATGAGTTCAAAGATTTCCCCTTTGGCCTCAACATCAGCCCTTGGGCTTTTACCAAGATTATGGACTGCGTTGTCACCCAGTTCTGATCAATGTCTACAATGACAGCAGAGTACCTGGATGACATCATCCAGAAACACACAGTAAGTTCTATCCTACTCTAAGGAATGATTCCCTTTCTCGTTTATATCATCTAGGCTTTCTGGTGAACTTCGGAAAGGTCAGACGTTTATCCATCCCAGATTTTTGTCCATTTGGGTATGGAGTGTTTTATGAACCGGAATCAGGTGTGACTTCCTCATGTTTGCATAATCAGCATTGTTGAGCCCATTGAGTCCATTTCCAACAGGACTTGCAACTCCTTGGCTTATTCTTTTTATGCGCCTCTTACAAATGAATTGCTAGCACACTGGTGCCCCTTTTCAAGTCCCCTTGTCAAACAGTCATGATCACGCCCGAGATTCAATCATTCCTGTGTCAGTGGTGCAGCCCATGTTGACTGACTATGGGAACCCCACTGGAGAAGCCCCATGTGGAAATAAATGCATGTACCAATGCCTGTGTGTATGGTTGGGCTGCCCACTTGTAGCTGGACTTCATTACTGTCAATGGCACTCTTGGGAGCTAGGTGAATGGCCTCTACACAACAACATTCCAGAATGAAGACTGTCATCAATGCCTTTCACTTCTGAAAAGATTGACTCTCAGGAAAAATGGTCCTTTTTATGTCCAATAACCCTGTGGTTGTGTCCTATCTCCTGAAACAGGGAGTCACCCAATCACCCAACCTGTGTGTTCTGATTTGGTAGTTTCTACATCGCGACAATCTCCATATTAATGTACAAATCAGACAGATTCCAGACACACTCAATGTCTTGGCCAACACTCTGTCTAGGAGAGGAAAAAGCCTTCACACAGAATGGTTTCTCCATCCATCGGTCTTTGCTTGGATTTGCACACTTTGGGGGCATCAGATGATTAACCTTTTTGCAACAAGGTGGAATCACAAGTTTCCCACTTTTGTCTCTCCAGTTCCAGACTGCACTGTCTATCAGTTAGGAGGGATTGTGTGTCTTTGCCTACCCTCCCACGGTCCTGTTGCCAAAAATAATCCACAAGTTACTAGGTCAGAATTGCAAGATGATTCTGATTGCCCCTTTAAGATGGGACAAGTCATGTCACCGATCTACAATTTCTAATGATAGATTTGCCCAAAAAGATTCTGGCCAACCTAAATCTTCTGAAGCAACTATGGTCACAGGTGTTCCATCCCTGCCTGGAACATCTTCTTCTCTGTGCTGTACTTATCAGGACAGCCTTGCGAGGCAAACAAAAAAATCAAACCTTCAATTGTAGAGAGAATTTTGAGAGCAAGAAAGCTCTCCACTCTGAAGACTTATAAGGCAAAGTGGCATGTCTTGAGGGACTGGTGCCAGACTAATCACATGGTCCCTCTGTACGCCTCCATCCCTCACCTGGCTGACTTTTTCTTTGGCTCTTTGAGGAGAAATAGTGGGTCCAAATCACTGTCAGAGGCCACTGCTCTATGAATATCAGACACATTCTGGCATCATGGCAGACCTGATATTGGGCATGATGAAGACCTATGAGATCTTTTAGCCAAATTTGATCTCAGTCTGCCAAAATCACTCACTCTCTTTCCATAATGAAACCTGTCCTGGGTTTTAACATGGCTCAGTTTGAATTAATTCAAGCCTCTAGCCCACATTTCGCTAAAGTTATTATCATACAAGACATATCTCCTGATAGCTTTAGCTTCTGCATGCAAGGTAAGCGAGCTACATTACTTGCCTTTTCCATAAGCCTGAACTATCTTCAGTTCATATTGGATGGTTTGGTAGTCCTCATGATACAACCAGGCTTTGTAGCCAAAAATAGGTTACCGTCCATCTGTAACCAAAGAGTTGTCATTCACTCGCTCTATTTCATAGACAGGTCAAGTGCAGCAGCCATGCAAGATCCTTCTTGCACTCTCAAGCACTACTTGAAAGGCACAGAGACAAGTTGTGGCACATGCAATGCCTCTTCTTTCTGGTGAAAGCAGGGAAACAGGATATCATCCTTCAAGACCTCACTTCATGGCTGAAGTTGGTTATATGCTCGGCATACTCAGAGATCTCTCAAGATCAGAGTCACCTCATGAAGATAACCACTCAAGAGATTCAAGCCTACTCTGTGAGCCTTGCGTTCAAATGTAACATTTTAATCTGAGATGTAACAGAAGCTGTTGGATGCATGGAGTAAACCTTCATGAGCTTTTATCTCAGAGATTTAGAGTCGCAGAGGCAAACCTTGAATCTGGTAATTCCAGTGGCAGCAGCACAGAGCGCCACCAGGCCCAACTAAACCAATCAACACATCCTGTTAGCTTTGCTGGATTCGCCAGTGAACTTTGGTATGTAAGAAGATTTAGGTATTCACCTTCTTAACTGTATGTAAGGGTCACAGGTCAACTATCCTAGGCTGTGTTACTTATGTAATTAGGTGAACGGGTTATTGTTCACATGGGGAAATGCAACCATCGTTCCCTAGAAGGATACCTGTGGTAGAGGTCAGATGCTTAGCATTCCCTCCTCCTATTACCTATTCTCCTAATGTAATGTGATTGGGGAACGTATTTGAAGGAGAGAGCAAATTGTTAAGTAAATTATGTTTCTCCAAGAATACTTATCCAATCCTGTTACTTAAAAACCCTCCCAACCACCCTTACCATTCAAGCATCCTTGTTAGTATATCACTCAGCTAAAAACTAGTGACACCTGGCGGTGGCAAGAGGAGGTAATCGGCAATAGTTATTGCCCTTTGTCTATTGAGATGGACAGGAAAATATGATGTTTGTCTTTTAGTAGGGCTGGATTTGCATGTAGCAGGTTAATATTCCTTAAAGTAATGTGATTGGGTAAATTTTTTCGAAGAACATAATTTACTTAAAAATTTGCTTTCAACTTTAATATCTCTTCTGGGAACTTAATGCAAGATTGTAGATGTTAAATTTCTAGCAGAGATAATAATAGGTGTCATTGGCAGCAATAACTAATTAGGATTTTGTGTTTACACTTTTGAAAATCATATTTAGAAAGAATACATCACTCAGATAAGTGTTTCATGAAAGCCTTGATCATTAACGAGGTTACAATATACAAAGATAATTATCATGGTCTCTTCACTCAGTTTGTAATAAAAAATAAGTCAGTTTTAAATGCAAGATTATTTTTTTTTTAATTTTCAGACTTAATCAGTATCATTTATTCACTTTTAAACTGCATGGTAATGTAGTGAACATAGGTTTATAAATTAAACTATTTCATTTTCATGACAAAGAAATGTGTGTGCGTGCTGATGATACATATATAAAATACTAGTTGATTTATTTGCTGATTTCACTATTTTATCAATGTCATTGTATGTACCATATATACATGCTTATAATTCAAGTCCAACTGCAGACAACATAGACCCTGGTCTGCTGTCAAATAATGTGCCAGCATATAATAGTCTATGTTGTTTGCTTTACTGATTATTCCAAATAGACTGCATAGATCCAGATCTGCTGGTGAGTTAGATGATAGCAAATCTGGGTCAATGCAGTTTGCTGTTGAACCTGACTTATAAGTGAGTATTGGTGGTAATACTCTACATTAGATATTGAAGTTTCAGAGTGCGCTGATACTACCACATAATTGATGTAAACACACAGACCTTGATTTCAAACGCAATAGTACATATGTCTGTTATAGTTGCAAACAATTTGTCTCCCAAGCAATCACTTCTGATCTGATTCTCCAAGGAGGTCAGCTTCTCTTGTTCATCTTCTTGATCAGTTTGTCATCCAAGTGATCTCCCTTGATTCTGCAAAGGAACTTCTTGATCATTTTCTCCTTTAAATTATTTCCTCAATCACAAGAGATTTAAATCAAAGGTTATGATCGGTTGGATGTTAAGTTCAACTTCATACTTACCAACTGAATTCCACTGACAACCAGATCTAAACTACCAGCATCATTATTAGGGCTTTCAACACTGCATCCATGGTATTTATGCCATTGCAAATATTTTGTGTAAATAATGGCTTTTAGCAGTATGGATTGGGCTAGATGTTGTGAAGAAATTAGATTATACATTACATTTTAAGGCTTTAGTGAATAGTTTAATGTAACAGTCACAAAACAAATACATATTATGCAGCATAAAAGCACATATCATTCAGAGTATCTATGCATGTAATTAGCACTTATTATTCACAGTATCCATGCATGTAATTAGCACTTATCAAAATATCCATTCATGTAATTAGCACTTATCACTCAGAGTACCCATACATGTCATTAGCATTATTCAAAATATCCATGCATGCAATTATCATTATCATTCAAAGTATCCATGCATGTAATTAGCACTTATTCAGAGTATCCATGCATGTAATTAGCACTTATCATTCACAGTATCCATACATGCAATTAGCACTTATCATTTGCAATATCCATGTAATTAGCACTTCCCATTCAGAGTATCCATACATGTAATTAGCACTTCCCATTCAGAGTATCCACACATGTAATTTAGCACTTATCAAAATATCCATTCATGTAATTAGTTCTTATCATTCAGACTGCTCTGGTGGCCTAGTGGTTAGAGTGTCCACCTAGGATGCGGGATGTCGCGGGTTCAAACCCTGGCCGAGTCATACCAAAGACTTATAAATATGGTACTAGCAGCTGCCTCACTTCGTGCTCAGCATTTAGGAGTTAGTAATAGGATTGGTTGACCTGATGTCAGGATAATGTAACTGGATGAGACATGATGCTACATGTCTGTGGGATGTTGCCCCTAGACATCACTGTAAACTATCACACTGCAGACATCATAGCGATATGACTGAAAAATTGTTAAAGCTATATTAAATATCCAAATCACACACACACATACTTATCATTCAGAGTACCCATACATGAAATTAGCACTTATTCTGTGTATCCAATTAGCACTTATCATTCAGAGTATCCATGCATGTAATTAGTACTTATTCCATCAGTGAACAAATAGTAAATGTTGAGAAATCATCACATTTCATTTCAGTACAAGCTACTGGCTAGTGGAGTGTGGCAGGCTTTCTGTGGACTTTCCAAATCTTCAGAGGAAGAGCTCTCATTTAGGGTACAGCAGCCCCTGTTGAGCAACATTTCTAACCACAGGTCCTACACAAGCACACAGAACAGTGTGAGGGTGAGTAAAAGATGTTTGCAGAAAGAATAAGCAATTATTCACAGTGTGAGTGTCACATGTTTTTTTTGAGGAGTTTGTGCACATTTTAGTGTAAGAAGTGGGGAGGAGAAAGATGAAGACAAAGATAGTACTGACAAACAGACTTTAAGCTTAATTAGTCAGCCTTTTGTTTTTGAGTTTAAAGTACATGCAAGTATATTAGTAGGCTAAAGCAAATTTTGAAATCTAACTTTTCAAAATGTTTGTCTGTCACAGTTTTAGAGTGTAAATTCAGTTTATTTATTTAGACTTTATTTGTAAATACTTTTATTATATTGGAAAATTTCATTTAATTAAAATGTCAGGATAGAGTAAGATCTGTAAATAGACAGAACAATAAAGCAGCCAAAATCCATGCAGTTACCACCAGCAATTTATTGGTTTCACTTTATTGCCATTTCTGTAGAGAAACAGTTGATAATGTACGAACTCAGATTGTACATCATAGTTGTGAAATTATACTTGTATCAGTCTGTGGATTTTTTTTATTATTTAGACAAATCATGGACCTGTAGGACTGGGGGTAATTTCTCCACGATTTTTCACCTCTTATTGCAAGTTGTTTTATTCTTGTGTTACAATTTGCTGCCTGCCTTTTGTGGTGTTGATCTCTGTTGTCAGACATAAATGTATACATGTTATTATTTGCCTATAGGTTGTGTCTTTCGAAAGTCCTTCTCCAAATATGCCATATGTGTTGTATTGTTGACCCATGTCTGAAATGTGTATATGGAAATTGGAGAGCTGCTGCTCACTGTGAAATCATTTTCTTGGCCATAATATTTTCATCATGATTTTGATAACTTGCTGACAAAAATGTTGACAGAATAAGATCATTTCTGAAGTCTGAGGTTATTAACATCTACAATCGGTTGACTGCCAGAAAAACCAAATCTCTGAATCGGCAAAACCAACTCAGACTATATTCCTGTGTTCTGCAGAAAAGAATCAAAACTTCCTGACACTAACATATCTCAACTCAACAATGAGACTATATCTAGAGTTGAGAACTTTTGCTACTTAAGTATAGCTTTAGACAAATACTTAACTTTTAAGCAAAAATGACAAAAAGCAATAGGTGTATTAAATAGTTTTACTTGGATTCTGAAATATATTTCATTTTTCACCCCAAAACTTACCCAAAAAATCTTTTCCACATCAAATATTGCAGCAATATTTGGTTTAGTCTGCTTAAGACATATACTGATCGACTTTAAAAAAGTACAAAATCACAAGATGCACATAATTTTAAACTGTCATCACCATTCTCACGCTGTTAATATGCTCAAGCACCTAAATGTTCTAAGTATTTTACAGCAGATTATATATAACAGATGCTGTTTAATGTGGAATATCAGACATTGTTTGGCTTCCAAACACTTATCGGACCAATTCATATTTAAGTCTTTTATAATTTCCCTTCATGCTAGATCAGTTTTAGAACTCAGTGTTTTTCACATCAGTATTTTTAAGTGGGTTTGGTTCAGGGCATGCAATGCCTTCCCACTAGATATACAATACTTTGCAGAATTTGAAACTTTCCAGAAAATTTGTATCCAGTGTATAAAATCTATAAGAGACTCATTTTAATGCGTATGTTTTGGATGAATGTTATTTTCATGTTCTATTTCCTATGGAAACGTTTTGTTGTTTTATCTTTAATTGTTTTATGTGCTTTGTTTCAAATGTAATAACGTGTTAATTTTATATTAATGTTTGTATTCTCTAACACAAACATGTTTTATACATGCAGCGTCTTGTGTTCAATGTTTTTTGTACTTTCTTCTTATATCTTACCAACCTTTGCCCCCTTCATTGTTGCTATTTCTCCATGTTTTACGCCCATTATGTTCTCTTTCTTTTAACTGTTGATATGTCTTATTTTGCTTGTATATGTACCAGTTTTTAAGGAACTTTGGAAAAGAAACTTGTTTTACAATTGAAATGGTATCAAATAAAAACTCAAATCTCATAAAACATCTATTTTCATTGCTATTTAAATTGTTGATATGTTCTGAGAGAATCGGCCAAATTTATGGCAAGACATTTTACAGTGTTTTTATTTTTTTGTCTTTCATCAACAGGAAACTTATAAATATTTGTACCCCACAAATAAAATTGAATATGCAGTTTCATATCAGACATGTGTCAGTTGGCACAATTCAGTGTTGAAAGTTCAGCACTCAGCAGTTCATTAATGATTCCAAAAAGTGATACTTTTACATGCTGTAAAATTAGAGTAACCTCATCATTGGACCTATTTCAGTCTCATGCTGTAAAATTAGAGTAACCTCATCATTGGACTTATTTCAGTCTCATTCTGTAAAATTAGAGTAACCTCATCATTGGACTTATTTCAGTCTCATGCTGTAAAATTAGAGTAATCTCATCATTGGACTTATTTCAGTCTCATGCTGTAAAATTAGAGTAACTTCATCATTGGACCTATATCAGTCTCATGCTGTAAGGTTAGTGTAAACTCATCATTGGACCTATTTCAGTCTCATGCTGTAAGGTTAGAGTAATCTCATCAGTGGACCTATTTCAGTCTCATGCTGTAAGGTTAGTGTAAACTCATCATTGGACCTATTTCAATCTCATGCTGTAAGGTTAGTGCAATCTCATTATTGAACCTATTTCAGTCTCATGCTGTAAAATTAGTGTAACCTTGCCACGCATTCTTTGATCCAGCTTAAATTTCAGTAGGACTTCAGTCAAGTTGTTTGACGCAAGAAAATTTTGATAATCCATATAATTTGTTTTGTATCATGGTTTTTGCCTTAATTTTTCATTTTTCATAGAATTGTTCTTTTGTAAAGAAAATCACACCTAGTAAAGATAGTTCTTGCTTTTTCCCATGTCTTAAGTCTGACAAACACTAAATCCTCAGTTAAATCTGCATAACATTATGTTATATGTCTTCAGTTAATTTACATAGTATTTGGTGACTTCAATCATTTAACATTATGTTAATTGTTGCCAATGTTCAGCGACTTCAATCAGTGAACATTATGTTACTTGGCTTGAATTAATTAACATTATGTTAATTATGTTGAAATAATTAACATTATGTTAAATGTCTTGAATTAATTAAAATTATGATAAATGTCTTGAATTAATTAACATTATGTTAAAATGTCTTAAATTAATTAACATTATGTTCATTGTCTTGAATTAATTAAAATTTATGTTAAATGTCTTTAATTAATTAACATTATGCTAAATGTCTTGAATTAAATGTCTTGAATTAATTAACATTATGTTAAATGTCTTGAATTGATTAACATTATGTTAAATGTCTTGAATTAATTAACATTATGTTAAATGTCTTGAATTAATTAACATTATGTTAACTATCTCTAATTAATTAACATTATGTTAACTATCTCTAATTAATTAACATTATGTTCAGTGTCTTCAATCATTTAACATTGTGTTAAATGTCTCCAGTCAGTGTGCATTATGTGCCATGTCTTCAATCAGTAAATATTATGTTCAGTGTCTTCAGTCAGTTAAGTATGTTAAATGTCTCCATTCAGTTAACATTATGTGAAATTTCTCCAGTCAGTTAACATTATGTGAAATGTCTTTGATTAATTAGCATTATGTTAAATGTCTCTGATTAATGAACATTGTGTTAAATGTCTTCATTCATTTAACATTATGCTTAGTGTCTTCAATCAGTTAACATTATGTAAAATGTCTCTAGTCAGTTAACATTATGTGAAATGTCTCCAGTCAGTTAGCGTTATGTGAAATGGTTTTAATTAATTAACATTAGGTGAAATGTCTTTAATCAATCACTGTAACTTTATGTTCAGTGACCTCAGTCAATATTATGTGAAATGTCTCCAATCAATTAACATTATGTTCAGTGTCTTCAGTGTCAGTTAACATTGTGTGAAATTGTCTCAAATCAGTTAACATTATGTGAATGTCTCCTGTAAGTTAGCATTATGTGAAATGTCTTTAATTATTAACATATGTGAAATGTCTTTAATTAATTAACATTATGTGAAATGTCATTAACTATTTAACATTATGTGAAATGTCTGCAATGAATAACTGAAACATTATGTTCAGTGTCCTCAATCAGTTAACATTGTGTTAAGATGTCTTCAATCTGTTAACATTATGTTCGGTATCCTCAATCAGTTTACAATATGTTAAATGTCTCCAGTCAGTTTACATTATGTTGAGTGTCTCCAGTCAGTGCATCAGTATCACATTTCATTGTGCTGTAATGCTATATTGTACTGTACTGCTCAGCAGAATTCCACCAATGCTTTTGTTGCAAGTAAAATAAGACATCAGTTTATTAGTTAAGACAGGGTCAAAATCAGTACAATATACACCTTTAAGTTAGCTACAGAGTATGCACCAATACATTGCATCCTTATTCAAAAATGGGGTCTCTGTGATATATATTTCACACTTCAGTGACTTTTTAGAAACCTTGTGACTAAAGGTCACTTACTGGGCTCTGTTTATGTTAGAATTGTAAAGCTAAGTATTTGGATGTGTGAACTTGCATGTAACTGTAGCGTTACCCAGGCATGGGCAATTTCCTCCAGGGCACGAACTAGATATTTGATTTTTATAGCCACACTCTATATTTAAAATGAATGGATAAAACCAGATCGTGGGCAGGTTCCAGCCCACAGGCCATATTTTGCCCTCCACTGGTGTTTCCCATGCTTGTGCTATCCCATCCCATCCCATCTAGCCTTCCATCACTTATTTTATTATCACTCAATGTAACATTTAGAAGCATAGTTGGAATTAAATTTGATTAGAATTTTTATATTAACTAGGCTTCCTAGTTCAGTTTTCACAATTTTCTGACAATATTAGGCTTAGTTATGGACCCCTAGAACTTTTCATCACATTGGTAGGGGTGTCTGTGTTGTATGGCACATTTCTAGATTTTTTTTTTCTTCATATTTTCAGGGAATGAAAGAGTCTTCTGAAAATGTGATTACAAGAGTTTTAAATATTTGCATCATTTAAAACTTGATTTATAGAGGCCCATGGGGATAATTTATGCACTTGTCTTTTCCATTTAAATGAAGAGGGGAACACCACTTTTTTAAAAAGGTTTTATGAATAGATATATAAATTATAGAGGGGAAAAAGGGGGACAAATAGAGATTTAATCACATTCTATACAGAACAAAAAGTGCATTTACCTAAACCCAGGTAGATTGTTATGGAATGGTCATTATATGGGATTGCAAATTTATTTATACTTTGAATAAAACTAGTCCCTATTTCATAATTTATGTATCTTGTCTTCATTTTACATGTAGTTTAATGGCAAATATAATGACTCATAACTGACATAACATTTTCAAACTATTGACAGGCTGCCCTGCAGGATGCCATGATGGCTAGTGAACACAGTCGTATAACCCACCCCACTCTGTACCCCCCAGGACAAATTCTTCACATTCTGGAAAAGGAGACCAGTGCAAGGTACAAATGTAGAATTCTAGTAATACAACATTGTTCACAGTTTAAAAACTTGCTGATTCTCTTACTAGGTGTATGGTGACCTGTTACAAAATGTTGTGATAGGTGGACTTCTTTTTCCCCTTAAACTTACTGTTACTCTCAAATAGGAATGCCATGTACATAAACAGTCCTTTATACATACTGAACACATTTTTGGGATTTATCAGTACTGTAAGAGCCAGTAAGCCAAGGTAAGCAGGTATGTCCACAACATAAAAATAAGTGTAACATGTTTTATTTAAACAAAACACTCATACATTTTAGTATTTATTGCATCTCTTCATAAACAATATTTTTAATATGCCATTAAAGAGATTTTCATTTCATTTTGTTTTAAAGTTTGTTCGACATAATAGGGGTTTTGTTGTTTTTAGCTCTACTGGTCATAGACCAGAAGAGCTTATGGTATGTTTGACTGCTCCAGAGGCCTGGTGGTTAGATTCATCCCTGGGTGCAAGAGGTTGTGGGTTCGAACCCTGGCTGAATCATACCAAAGACTTAAACCATCAGAGATAAGCTTGACAACACAATTTCATTTGACTCGTTGTCACCATACAGTTGCGATACAGAATTTCAGCAGCAACCATTAGCAGCATTTGAACCTGTCTCTATGGATTTAGTATGTACACTCGTGATGAAGAGTGCACCAAAGTCATGTGAACTTGATCCGATTCTGACATCACTGCTGCTTGAATGCCTAGATCTAATATTGCCTTCACTAACTGATGTTATTAATACCTCTCTCTCATCCAGGGAATTCCCATCATTTTTCAAAACGCCATTGTAAAGCCTCTGCTGAAGAAACCAACACTCGAGCATAACCATTTAAAGAACTACCGCCCAGTTTCTAATCTCCCATTCATGTCAAAAATCTTAGAAAAAGTTGTTCTATCCCAACTTGTATCTCATCTGAATTCAAACAGCCTTTTTAGCA
>JAECUM010040524.1:0-20943 GCA_016617855.1 Megalonaias nervosa
TCGATCGATCGATTGATTGATTGATTGATTGATTGATATATTTGTGCACACATGTTATTGGCACAAGCAAAATAATTGTTACTGACATACTCCAGCTGATGAAAGAAGAACGCAAAAGATTAGCAAAACTTGTATATGAACTTAGAAAAAGCGCCAAGCAACAGAATGAGACAATATACACCAAGATTATTGAACAGGAGTTAGACGTAGTGTTA
This sequence comes from Megalonaias nervosa, assembly GCA_016617855.1. NCBI lineage: Eukaryota > Metazoa > Mollusca > Bivalvia > Unionida > Unionidae > Megalonaias > Megalonaias nervosa. The sequence continues at coordinate 216 of JAECUM010040524.1, forward strand.
AATACTGTTACGAATCAGCCTTAAACTAAGTAACAGAAAGAAGCAAAACCATCAAGTTTTGTAAACTTCAACAAACAGTTTATTTCCTTGAATACAGAGTGAAAATTTACAAGAAACTTACAGCATTGTGAGTTAAATCCCAAATAATCCCAAATATTCTACCACACGTCCAAAAGTACAGAGTGTTCCAAATGAATTCCAGTCTTGAATGTTCTGATGTACCAATAGGCATGAATAGATTGAGGTATCAACAATATTGATGTCTCACAATGGTATAATCCTGACTGTCTTTGAATGAATTCACAATAATCCTAAAATAGCGTTTTCGTCCAATCATTCACTGAGTACCTTGTAATTCCAATGGATAATTTAAATAAACGAATCATCTCAAAATATTTCTGAACACAACTAAAAGTTATTCAAGAGAATGATATCGAAATAAGAATCAATAATTTCCCACCCATTCCCTTTTATACACACAGTCATCTGACCTATGATAAAAAATGCCCAGGATGTGGGTCATTTATCCATCAAATTTGTAAACAAATTCGTTTTCAGAAATAGGTCAGCTCCTGAACTTAAATTCAAGTAACCATCATAACAAAATTAAGATAGACAATAGAATTTTCAAGGGAACCCAAGAACCTGAATTTAAAGTTAAGTAAACATAATTTAAAAAATTACATTAGCTAGGTAGGCCCAAACATCTACCCTCAATTAAGGACAAAGGTCGAACATACAATACAAAAATATACATAACTGGACTAGGAGAGAAATTAAACACTTTAAATACAGATGTGCAGATAATACGTAGAAAGTTAATTAATGTGGTGGCCAAGGTCTTAGGTAGATGTGGCTATGATAAAGGTGTTAATTAATGTGGTGGCCAAGGTCTTAGGTAGATGTGGCTATGATAAAGGTGTTAATATTAATTATAATTATGTGCAGGATAAAGAATATATTATGATGATAATGATGAAAGTAGCAGCAATGATGGAATGCAAGGAATGCAATAGAAGGAAAACAATTTACAACTTTGTTTTATCAAAATAAGAAGAATGATCTTGAGCTATCACAGATACAGTGTAATGCAAATAGTTGTATGGTGATTGATAATGAAGTCAAAGTAGTACGGCTAATTGGTGAAAGACAAAATAATGAGATAATGATCCTGATGATGATAATGGAGATGATGATTTTTAATTTTGGTGATATTTAATAATAATAATAATGATAGTAATAATAATGATTACGATATGAGTAGTAGTAAATGGGGAGGTTGACTTCACCTTACACCACAACTGCTTATTCATGGGGTAGAGACGATTGGAGGTGGGGATGATGGTCAAATAAGGGTTGTATGGTCGTTGTTACATGTGTCCTACGGTATTATTGCTAATACCGGAGAAAGATGGACAATTAAAATTTGAATAGCTCCGAGCCCCCAGTCAGCAATGCCGACGGTCTAAGTATCAAAATAACTCAAGGTGGGAAGTGTAGCAATTTAATAAAATATAACAAATGAATTCAATAAAACTCATGACAATTTCTCAGATTCAGCTCTTTCAAACTAATACAATCGATGACCTATTACATGTTGCCAAATGTCCTCACGTAAATTTAACGGTCTTAAGAGAGAGAGAGAGAGAGAGAGAGAGAGAGAGAGAGAGAGAGAGAGAGTGAGTAGTAATAGAAAACAAAGTTTCTATCTCAGAGGTCCCCTTTCCCCTCCAAAACTTTCTATGTTGACATTTTCTTCAGCTCCGATGATGACTTTACATGATAATTCTTTTCTGACAAAATATGTTTTGTCGGGGTAAGGGGGTCTCTGATTTAGAAACGACTTGTTTTCTATTACTACTGTTACAGCAATGTTGAATTTAAATTATTTAAGATAAAAATATTCAAAAATATAATACGGGGTCCTTCTCTACGTTCAACAGATTTCTGCACACTCCCCATAATCAACCCCGTATTGAGTGCAAAAAAAGCACCCACCACGTGGTGACATGGTGAGAGAATGTCTGTTGAAGTTTGAGCAATTTTAGGTCAATATTTATTTTGGTATATTTTTCTTGACTGATCGGATCATGAAGATTATCGTATTTCAGCATAAGCTCATCTCTCAACTTTTCAAGATAATAAAAATATTTGCTGTTATCTGATTTAATAAGCGAGAGTTTCATTCTATCAAATTTCATCATTAAATTCAAATGATAATTGCTGGCCATTAACCATTATTTTTTGAACTTTACTACTAACTCCATCGGCTAACGTTAAATTTTCGAACATTATTTCTAAAGTTTAGACAAAATTAATTAAAGATGATATTGACTATATCACTCTGGTATTGACATAGTGTCCAAATGCAAACGTATTAATTCCATCCTCGCAATATCTCTTATCATCAAAATTACTTAGTCCGCGTTTTATAATTGTATCTGTTTCAAGTTTGTGATGATTTGTTCTGATAACATTTGTTTTAATAAAATTAGTGCAGGTGTTTAGCGCTGCTTTAAAATCGTCAAATTTCATACTTTTTACGTATCCGCGAGGAATACAGTTTGCTTTTTTTGTCAATTTATTGTCATCTAAAATTACAGCATACATTTTACTTCTTAGTCCAACAAATTCCCTAACTGGCGCAAACATAAATTCATCTTTCATCTTGCCGATGACTTTTTTATTTGCATCATCATGTAATCCACTATTTGCTGGATGATCTACTGCTTGTTTTAAACTTTTATAATGTATCACGTAATTTCTTTTATTTAACAAAGTTGGAACTAGCTTATTAACGATCGATTTTTTTTGCTTTTGTCATTGCCTGTTGTTCATGCGATAATAAACTATAATCGATCATCATTGACTCTGCACAAAACGGATAGTCGTTATGTAGATCATGTAACGAACTAGGATAATCGAGAGCAACCTCAACAAAATAACTGACATTTTCTGGTAAATCTTTTTCAGTTTCTTTAAGAAATTGATCTGGAGTTATTCAATGAAATTTTCTGCACGGCATTGGCTCTGACATTGCATAACCATACAAATTATTTTTATCTAGATAAATAATATAATTTGATGGAAGATTTTTATCAACTTTTTAAGTACTTATTATTAGCTACCGCATATGTTTTATTATATCGCTAATTCCGCCGCGAATCCCTTTTTCAATCAAGTTAAACATATCAACATCAGTTAAGAGATCCAATTCTATCCTGTTTGTTTTTAGCAGAGCATCCCACGACAATCCTGGCGCAGAATAATACCAACATGGATCTAATCCATAATTTTCATGACTAACTTTACCAAAACTCTCGAAAACATCTGCTAGTAATAATACATCTGTTTTCAAATATAAATCATGATAAACACCAAGTGTCTTACAACCAAAGTTATTCCAAATATCTTGTGCATATTTGTATTCGTCATCTGTAATATTTTCATTTTTTAGCTGCGAGTAAAATTTATCTTTGCAAGGACGAGAAGTTTCATCAAATCTGCTCCAGTCATCAAGATACTCATACGGAAAGATACCTTTTTTTGTCAGAACGACGTAGTCTCCACCTAAGCAACTTTTTAAATTATTGAAACTACTACAACCTTTTACAAGCTCGTCTAATGATGCTGCCATAAATTGCAGACTGTCGATAAAACGTAATTTACCAAGCAAAACTGACATATACTTTTCAAAATTGTTTGGAATACATTTTATTATATTGTTTAATTTTAGTTTAGATTTAATTTCCTCACCGACAAATGATTCGACAATAATATGACTATCATAACCACGAAAATTATGTAAAACGACAGGAATAAAATCTGGCGCCTGAAATTTCAAGTTACAATTATTATGTGCTGCTCCACGATATTGGCCGGTTAGATGACAGTGATCGCGCACTTTATCGCCTGAACTTTGTTCAGGGAGAGGTTTCTCGCAGATATGAAAATTAACTGCCTCATCAAAATCAAGTTGTTGTTTGGATGTTATTTTTATTGGAATTGTTTTAGATAATCTGTTGAAAATTTTATTGACATCATCTATTAAATTTTTTAGTAACCACATGGCAGGATTTTTACCTCAGTACAATTTTATTGGACTTGAAAAATTATTGTTAGCGCAACAAACTATTTTGTAAGCTGCTCCACAGGGAACATGTTGTATTTTTCTGGTGCTTGATTTATTTGGATCATTTTCTGCGCCTGCCACAGGGACAAGTAGACACTCGAAGTCAGCGTAAATAACAAACGGAATATTTAATTTATGATTGTAATTTTTAAATTTTAAAACTTTTTCTTTCTCTTCTGGCATTGTTATTTTTTGAACATTAATACAGTATTTAACATGCTCTTGCAGTTTTTTAATTTTAGAAAAACCTTGTAAACAACAGTAGCAGAAATAGTTCTTATTTTTATCTTTATTATATTGTCTGCCAACTAGGCCGTTAAAGTTTTTTTATCCAAACGTAATGTCCTTTATAAAACAGCAAGTTTATTGTGTTTTGTGTAGCAAATGCCGAAATATACCTTGGATAAACATTTTCACGCTCTTCAAGACCAAAAATATGAACTGAAATATTATTTTGCTTTTCAAACTTTGGTATTTGATTTTCTGCAACTGGAAAGTCAATGCCATTAAAATTTAATTTTGATACGTGACTACTATACTTGTTGATCAGCATTTTTTTCTGCTGGAAACATCGCAGAAAGAATAGCCCACTGGAAACTTTTGTTATCAGAGTTTTTTTTACGTTTATGCAACATTTTTTATTTTTAATTTTTTGAGGGAGATCAACGTAAGAACTACCGCGAAGTACGTTATATCTCGCTGTGTGAAATAAAACTTATTTTATCATTTCAAATTTCCAACCTGATCCTGATGCAGTAAATTCTTCCAATTTTGTAAAATTTATTTCCTGATGTATTTCATCGGCGACTGATGAAATATTTGTTCCAGCTAATATTTTTCGTGATTTAGCTGTTAAATATGGTTCGGCAATCTCGTTGATGAAATCTACATTATCAAGTATATCTTTTGAGGTGCATGTAACTTTGATAAAATAACATGATACTGTACTATTAGCTTGATACTTTTATGTACTGCAAGTTCTCGCGTTACAGTCGGATGTAAGAGATGAAACAAATTTGTAGTTAAAATTAGCTAAAATATTTTGATTATCAAATTTATAACTGTTATTAAATCCTGTAAAAGCGGTAGCTATTTTTGTAGGTTTTCTTATAAGGCTCTTTTTGGCTATATCTCGTAATTTCAGCATTGTTATATAACATTTTATATATTTAATTGATTATTCGATCGATATCTCACCGCACAATGCGAATGCGCTAGTTGAAAAAAAACCAATTAGAGATATAAAAATGCTTATAGTATAATGAAACAAAATATGACAAGCGCAAACGAGTTGAAATGTTTAAAAAAAGATTTTATTTATACATTATTTTGCGATGAAATTCCAGAGAGGTATCGAGTATATCATGTTAATGGTGCAATTACTGATGATAATATTGAAAATTTGTCATTACAGAAAGAATTTCAGCCTCATCTCGAATTTGATTTATACGAGGCAAATGATAGAGAAATTATCGGAAGTATAAAAACAGGAAAAATATTAGGTAATTTGCGAAAGGATGGATAACTTGGTGTAAAAGTTAGAGGAGTACAAATAGATCAAGTTCATTATAAATTGCACAGATTCATTTATAAAACTTTCAATGGACCAATAACAGATGGTTTGGTTGTAGATCATATCAACAGCCTAGAAAACCTTGACCTTGTTACGCCAAAGGAAAATAGCAGAGGAGGACGAGGAAGTGATAGATACTCTGTTAGACCGATTGTTTCATTTATTCTTGAAACCGACGAAGAACTTAAATTTCCTTCAATATATGCTGCTTCAAAATACTTTAACACCAGTCCTATGTCAATAAAATCTGTAGCAGATGGTATTTATATATCAGCAACATCAATGTCAACCTTTGAGAAAATCGTCTTCAAATACGACTATTAATTATAATTTCTAGCTGGTTTTTAATTAAGCAATTATGAGCAAACATTAACACATCATTTTTATTAAATTTCAGTGTAATAAGCACACTGTCATTAAGTTTATTTTTTTCTGCCGCTGTTAGCAGAATCTTATTGTACTGCTAAAAGACGAGCAAATTTATAACAATATTATTTCCCTGATTAAATCAGGGTCGATGAAATCGACCGAGTTGGAACCCAGTTGTTAAATTTATCACTGTATCCTCTCTATTTAACTAAACTTTTATTACCTTTTTTCCTAATATTTTTTTCAATAACAAATATATCTTGCTCAGTTTTTTTGTAGTTCCTGCTCGCAAAAACTACCAGTTATAGGTTCACCTAATAAATCTTTTAGCGCGTACGTTACAGGTATTGTCAGTAAAACTTTATCAACAACAAATACTTCTTCGCTGCAGTTACGAGTATATCCTTTTTCAAATGTTTTTTTTTGTCATAGAAATTCTAACTTTATCACCAACTTTAAATTTATGTCTGCGATACATGTGTTCATTTGCAAGAATCGGATTTTTAATTGCGTCATTTGGTGACATTTTTATTGATCTGTGTTTCGTGTTATTATAATTATCAACAATCTGCTGTAGATCGTCAATATACTTATTTGTATTTTTAGCTTTCAAATGTTTATGCATCAGCTCGTTTAGTGTGCGATTAAATCTTTCAACGACAACGCTTTTTCCTTCGTTTCCTGTAACATATTTTTTAAAGTTATTTTGTTCCAGAAACTGCTCATTTTTAATTAAAAATCTCTGCTCCATGATCGGACGCGTATTTACTAAAAACATCTACAACGATAAAAGATATTTTTTTGTTACTGTTAAACTGAGCAAGATTTGACACATCAACAAAATCTATCGCCCAGATATCAACGGCATCTGCAACAACCTTACGTCGTGGAAACGTTATTTTTAGGTTTATGTAATTCAGCTGCAAGATCATCATACAATTCTTTTCCAAGACCTAATTTATATTTTGTTCCAATCATTCCTTGAACTAACTTTCTATCAAATCTCTCTCGTAGATTTGCAGATTTCATATCTTTAAGTTTATCTAGCATTACTTTATCACAGCCGGGCTTATCTTGTTCGTTTTCACGGTAGCAGATTAGTGACGCATTGCTATTGCGTCAACTTGATTATAAGGCTCATGTCCTGGTAGTGGATTATCATTTTCATCTAGTTGTTTATCTAGTGGATTATATGGTCCAGTGTATTTATGGCCTGGTAATGTCCAACCTCCTTTTGGTTTTGGTAACTTGCCAATTGATTTATGTATATCTATACCTCTTCCAATTATTTCTCTGTTGTTGCATTTCTGACAGTACGTAACAATTTTATTTTGCTCCAGACAGAGATCTCTGTCACAATCACACTCGCATATCATTACTTATCAATCATCTACTAAAATAACCTTGTGACACATTCCAGCTCCGGATAATTTCTTTAAAAACGTACTTTTTTCTACCACAAACAGCGCAAATGCTTTTTAGCATTATCCTATTATTTTTTGTTTTTTCTGTTGTTTCATCTTTATTTTCTGTTTTAGTTTTGCATTTGAGACAATATGTTGACATATTCCTTAGTTTAGATAAAATTAATTGCAATCTCATCATTAACGTGAGAAGGTTGATTGTCAAACTGTAAAATAAATTTAAAAAAGTAAATTTAGGCTGGGACATTTGTTTTATAAACATTATACAATAGTATCCACAAGCTGATGTTCCAACTGGTTGAATCTGATTAGACGAATAATTTATTATTTTATATATTTTGTTGATATATTTTTTTTACTACATCACTGGGAGGAATTCCAAATGAGTCAGAATAGTTGTTATTGTAAACTGCTACCCAGCGTGTGCGTGATCCGTCGTTAAAATATTGTATATTTATCACACACGAACCACCAGCTGGTGCATTGTCAAGTTCATCTCTGGAATATACTCCATGAATTTTTTAAATTTTTTTTAGCATATCAAGTATATCGAAGTTACTTAACGCGGGCGTGTTTCTGGCAATGTTAGTCATCGACCTATTCCCAGCAGATTTGGAATTAGACTGCGTGCTAACCCCGCTAAAAGTGGAGCGAAAGGAATAATTCCTCCTTGTTTTGTCGTTGGCGACTTCGACGACTTCGTCGTTGCTGGCGATTTCTTTTTTTAAGTCGACGTTGGCAATTTTTTCGCTGGCGATTTCTTTTTAGCTGGCATTATATTATTATTGTTACATAAAACTAACGATAAATTTGTTTGATGCCATCGCCTGATACAGCTTTTTTAGTTGCGCCAGATACCGCCCCTGACGCTGCTGCTAGTCCCAGTGTTCCTAATACAGGTAAAATTTTTGGTATTGCACTAGCTATTACAGAAAGTGCTGGTCCAAAAAATCCGCCGTATTTTGCCATTGCAGTTATTTCTGACGCGCTTAGATTTAAAACAAACGGTTTACCGCGATCGTATTTATTTATTTGTGTTTTAGTTAGCATTAATTTTGTTAAAATAACGCCCGTTGTCGATGAACTAATTTTTAGTGATACCGGCTTTTGCTTAGCAATAGCAGCCGCTTATTTTTTAACTTGACCGTCATTCAAATATATTTCTTTTTCAATGTATTTTGTCATATATCAAGAGAGTTATATTAAACTCCAAGTTTTTTCAAACTTTGACCGTCATTTTACCTCCGACAGAGTCAATTATTATAAATTTGTCGCTGATCACCAGCGTAAACACGTACAACGCATGTGTTGGAACCATACCTAATGTCCATGTAATTTCAATATCAGCTGTTGCGTTTACTAACATCAAAATAAAATATCGGATAAAGTGTACGAAATTCCTCTACTGATATTTCTGCACTGCGTCCATAAGATACATATACGGTCGAGTAAGATTTTTATTAGCATCATCTGCGAAATTGCATTCTATCGCTCGTTCCGGATACTGCTTGGAATTTATTCTAGCGTATATTCTCCTAATATCAGCTTTATCAAATATTGCATCATTTTGTTGCTGGTCTCCACGTCGCGTTTGTTGCTGAAATACAACATATAATTGTTGTGGTAGTTGTTCGCTTGACGTTGTTGTCACGCGCCATGTGTAGTCGGTAGTATTTGGAACTGCAGTCTGATATATTTTATGTTGCTGAAAATAAATTCTCTTTGTATACTTTTGAAGCATATCATTTAATTCTACTGCTTTTGTAAATGACGGTGTTACACGTGGTATCCACAAAGCAAGTTTGTTTATAACAAATTGTACATCAGCGCCGCCAACCCGAAGTAAACAATCATTTTGTTCTTCCCGATCTAAAGTAAGTGTGTGTTTAACTCCACGAAATACTTATCATAATCGCGACAAAATCCAAATATTGTACTTAATGGCAGCATCATTGTAATATGACGTGATCCTGCTGCAAGTTCTTTTCTCCTAGCATAACCTTCATTGTTACGTATATTTCTTACGCTAATTGCGTTATTAATCAAATTTAACATTGCAACACCGTCCGCAGCTGCTCCTGGTGGTGTTATACCAAGATTATTACACGCAGCAATAAGTGAAACTCTTATAGCGTCTGCAGCTGGTGGGGCTATACCAAAATTGGCAGCATTAGCAATAAGAAAATCTCTTACAATTACAACATCTGCAGCTGCATCAGCCCCATGCGCTAATGCTCCTCTTGAAATAAATTCTACAGATCCAGCTGCACCAATTCCAGTATCTTTAAACCACATCATGTTAGTTGCAGTCGATATAGAGTAATCGTCACTAAACGAAATAATACTTAGTATTGTACTTACAACTTGTGGGTGACTTGAAATATCTTCCACTGTTTGATTAGCTAGCTGATACCTGGCACTTTTAAATAAGCTCCAACCGTTGTTTATGAGAGCTATTTCTGCTCAAGCTGCAATTGCAGCAGGTGGATTTAGCTACTGTCATAATCTGACCATGAACTTCCAGCATTGCTTTATGAGGCAAAATAAATACATAATCGTCGCGTGTATTAGATGTTCTAACGCCAACTTTATTAGGCTCATTAGAATATTCGTCGAGATATTCAACGTACTTAAATTCTGTTACTGTATCATCTACGTCATAGGTCTCCGCTAAGTTGAGGTAATCTTTAACAGACATTTTTTATTTATTAGATTAAATAATATTTGGTGCTGTTGCCTTAGATATTATTTTTTGTATAAATTGCTCTGTTTTTGGCGATAAAAGTCTTTTTGTTGTCTTTATCATCGCACGTTTAGTTTCTTCCGTTGGTGCGATCTCTGATATAAATTTTTTTCTTTTTTTTCTGGCCTGTTGCCTTTTATATTATCAGTTAATTTTTGTCCCACTGCAGTTCCAGCGGCAGATGCAGCTCCGGTTGCCAAGGCTTTCGATGCGTCCAGTGCAATTGGAGCAACTTTATGCGCTATTCCAGGAGCATTTTCAGTAATTTTAGTAAATATATTTCCTAAATATCCTCCAACTATTTTTCTTTTGTAAACTTTTTTCTTTGTCTCATGTTATACAACGAGGTTGTACAAAACTTATTGCGATCGCAGGTGTAGGTAATAAGTAATAACTTCATTGTTAAGATCAAGTTATCGTCCAGACTGATCCGTCAATTGCATATTTATTTCTGTTATTTGATCTTCAATATTTAGCGGATAATAAATAACCTGCCGTGGATTAATGCAAACGTGAACCCGACGGAACGTCTGGCAAAAAAATGTATATATTTTGTTCTTTACTGCCTTTAGCTGAGTAAGATCCAGATGCAATTGAGCAATTTATTAATACTGTGTTTACTTCAGTTATATTTACTAGCAGATCACCGTCATATGTTACAGTTAGTTCCATATTTGATCCGTATTGTCGTGGATAAAATCCGAGCAGTGACGCAATGCTTGCTGGCGATGACAAATCGATCATCATGTTATTCTTTAATATTATTCTAGCGCGTAACGTGTTATAATTTGGTGTTAGCTCAAGTTGTCAGCATTGTTTTTTGCAATAACCTCTTTTTATTGTTTTATTTAGATCAGTGATATTATAAGCTGCTTCTGGAATTGCAAATCTTATCCACGACGACGATTTCGGTTGAAAGGTAAATTCATTGTTAACATTAGTTTTTACGTTAGCCATAGAATGCCACCCCGTGCAGGAAATTAGTCCAATTTCATATTTTTTCTTAGGATCTTGTTGTATTGGCGGAATATAATTCACTGAAAAATTTGCTCTATCTTTTGCAGCGGTGCTAGAGTCAAGTAATAATGTTGTTGACATCTTTATTTATTAGATTATATAATTATATCGCTCGCGATTATGTCGCGGTGTAAAATTTCGTATTGGTCTGATGTTAGTAATTCTTTCGATCTTAGATGATCAAGTATATCAACTACTTCAATGTCGATTTCAACACCAGCATTTCCAGCTTCCTTTGATGATGTCAACAGCATTAATCTGTTAATCATATCAGCTGTTGATGTAAATACTCTTACTCCAGTTCCAACTTTTTCAAGGCGATCTTTATCGTGACTCTCCGTTACAGTTGGCCGTAACCTTTCTCTGATTTCACGTGGATTGTCAATTAACCGATCTAGTTCAGCTTGTCTGGCAGTAGGGTTATCTATATGCGCCACAAGTGGCATAGCTAGTATTCGGTTTTCATTTATTTCTCTTGCTTTGGTGCACAAAGTATTAAAGTGATGAGTATAATAGCTTTTACTTATTTGATTAATGGCTTTAATATAAAGATCGGCGATAATACTGTGTCGGAATTTTTTAATACTTTCGTGGTAATTTTCATTTTCTGGCACTACTTCTCTGATATATTTCTTACTTTCTTCCGCTATCTCCATCAACTTTTTAATTTTTTCATCAGCGTTGTATTTTTTCTTTAAAATATCGTATATTGTTGAATCTTTCAAATTGTATTTTTCGTTGAACGACTTATACTCGTCATCTCTTATTTTGTTGTTTATTTTTTTACTTCGTTATCGAATCTTTCTCTGTCTTGAACATCTAATCCATGCTCTTTTCTAAAAGCTTCTCTTTTAGCCTCTTCTTCCTCAAGCATCTCCCTTAAAGATTTATCAGTTTTACTTTCCGTTTCCTGTTTTTTTTTATATCTTCCATCAGTTTCATCATCTCATCCAACCTTCTTCCCGTTGGCCCAACTGCCACTGTCTGCGATAATCTTCGTTCAAGCTCTAACGGATCATGAATCAACCAATCTATCTCAGTTTTTCTTCTTTCAGGATTAACCATATACTCTGTAAGTGCCTCAGCCAACCTTCTTATTTTTTTCTTCGTCAGATCTTGCAATAGCGGTTTCTTGTTGTTCTTTAATTAATCCAATTAAACCTTTTTCCTGTAATTTTTTATGTTCTTCTTCTGATGGAGGTAAAATTTCAGTTTGTTTTCCAAGTAAAGCCTCAGTAACTGGTTTTAAAATTCTAGCTGATTCCTCCGCGGCAACTACTTGTCCACGTCGTGCTTCTTTAACTTTTACCTTAAATTCTACATGAGATTGAGCAATTTTTTTTTTTAGATCTTCTATATATTTTCTGTACTTTGCTCGTTTATCCATATTATTATTATTCAATAACAGTTTGATAAAACTTTACTCTAGATACTTTTCAATACAGCAGCGGAACATTTGTTTTGGATCACGTGTAAATTTATCGAATAAAAAGAAATTATATTTATCTTTCGTTGCCTTATGATATAGTTAAATAAATTTATCTTTTGTTACATCACCACATTGCTCGTTTGCAATGTTTCTGACGTCAACTTTGTCGTGTCCGGGAAATAATATAAAGCAACCGGTATTTCGTCTAATAAATTTATCGACGTTGTAAAATCCCTGAGCGAGATAGAGTTACATTTTTTATTACGTGACAGTGAAAGGCAAGATCTTATTTTATTCATTTCCTCATTGCTAAGTGGAATATCATCAAAAACAGCTATCTTATGCTCATCTGAGTCAAGTTGATTAACTGGAATAAGTTCCTCTGGTGGTCTAATAATAAAAAAAATCTTCACCAGCCTCAAGATCATCACGAAGCTTGTTATTGTATTCGCTCAATAATTCGTATTTATCCTGCTGTGGATTAATTGTGTCAATATAAACTCTGTCGTAGTTAAAATTATCGTCTAGCAGTAAATGCATCAGCAAATTTGTTTTCCCCGACCCAGTTCTCCCAACAATGAGATAATGACAATCTGGCAGATCATTGTTATATTTATGTTGCACCAGCCGTTCTGTGTTAAAATTTAATATTGGCGATGGCTTTGACATTGCTATAAACTAAGTTTATATACAATTGTCAGACAATAAACAAATAATGAGCTATTATACAAGATTTGGAACAACATTAGGAGATTCGTCGGCTGTAGGTACAACAATGACAAACGGTAACATTTATTTATTAGGCTACTTGAAAAAACTGGCGACACAATGACAGGAAACCTGTTCATGTCGAATCAACGAGTTCTAGGTTTAGAAACAAATTATCCGCCAATATATTTTGTTGATACACAAACTGTTAGTTATGCACAACTTAAATCCGTCGACAATAATAAACTATCATTGACAGGAGGAATTTTAAGCGGTAACTTGGATATATCAGGGGAAAAAAAATAATAAATTTGGAAACCGCATATCCGCCAGCAAACCTAAATCAAACACAAGCGGTAAGTTTTTTTTTACAGTTGATGTATGTGGATAATAACAAGCTTGATAAAACCGGTGGAACGGTTACAGGTAATATTAACATGTCAAGTAAAAAATATCATTGGGTTGGAAACCGAGTATCCACCAGCAAATGTTGACGATAACAAGCTTGATAAAGCTGGCGACACAATGACAGGTAACCTTATAATGAGCAATAACTCAAAAATAACTGGATTACCAACAACCTCACCACTAGCTAATGAGACTGATGCTATTAGTTACGCTCAGTTAAGAGGAGCAATAGTTCCGTATTTAAGACAATCCGGTGGATCAATGTCAGGCAACATAAATATGAGAAATAACAAAATAACAACGTTATATGTTCCAGTTAACCCTAATGATCTGACAAATAAAGCGTACGTTGATAGTATATCTAGTGGTATAAAACGAACTAAAAATAATGTTGGGTATATTCCAGTACTTTTTAAGGCAACTGATAATCGAGATGGGTTTGAGGTAAGCGCATCATTATATTATCCTGAAAATTATCCTCATCATGCTTTCTCTGATAGACAAGAATGGACTACTAACGGAGAGGTTGAAAACTTTTGGATTAAAATTAAATGTCCCATTGCAGTTGCTATCTGGCAATTTCATTTGCGAGGTCGATTAAGCTCTTGTGTTGGTCGAATTTATAATTGGTGATTAGAAGGATCAAACGATATCGACTGGGTAATATTATACAGTACAGAGAACATGTATATTTCAACAACACAATACTTTACGATTCCAACTGCAAATACTGTCAACAAGTACTTGTATTTTCGGGTTTATGTTATCGCTGCTGAACATCCGTTTCCAGGATCGACAGCATTTCAAATATACACACTTGATGATCAGATTTAATCTAACGTTGTAAAATAAATGATAAGACAACAATTCACATTCATTGCGAGAGAATTTTATGATAATATTTTTAACCCCAAAATAGATGTTGGGAACAAATCACTATCGGCACGTGTGATAAATACTAGGAAAATTTTTTCAATTCCAATGATAAACTCTCCATTGTCCGAAGAAGAAAACAATTTACTGAAAGCAATGGAAAACTTTGATGTGATAAGTAGACACTGTTATCCTGATGATTGTATAGAAGAACATAAACAAGTTGAAATCCTGCGAAAAAAAAATTTTGCTCGAGCTTAATTTTGAAAATCTAGATTTGATAATAAAATCGTACTTAATGAAAAAAACGAGCTTATGGTGAAATAGTAGATGAAGAAGAACGAGTAAACAATAGCCATGATTATCTCGAGAAACTAGTGGAATCTAAGATAATAGGAATAAAAAGGAACAAGAAGTTATACAATAGTTTTTCAAAACGACAAGGAAACCCTAGTTAAAGTTGTTAGAAAGGCACCGGATACGGAGTTAATTATTAAAGCGTACTCAAACGCAATTCTACCAATGATACGTAAAAAAACCCAGAATTTGCTCCGATTATTGTTAACAAATCTCCATCGATAATCAAAGATTTTGACAATGATATTAGTGATCTCAGTGATGATAAGCGAGAAAAGGTTTTTGAAGAAGTCAAACAAAGTTGGAAGTAACTATTGATTCTTATTACGACATAGGTGAAGAACACGATGTTCCACTTCCATCACCCCAACGCTCTAGACAATTGTCATTATGAAATTATTACAATGAAGTCGAGAAAATACATAAAACCATACGAAAAATTATTGTTTAAAGTAAATTATGCTATTAATCTTATCTTTTTTGAACGAGACACACTCCGAAGATTAATACTAATAAATTTCATAGTCGCATACGCAATTATCAGACAATATCTCGTTCTCAAAATTTTACGTTGGATCAAATAGGCTTGGTACTTGAGTTTATTGATGAAACAAAAGGAGAATACGGTACTTTGTGAATGAAACAAATTTGCATGAATCTGATTTCGAAAACACGTTTGATTCCTACCGTTGGTTAAAGAAAAATGAGGTACTAACAGATGAACGATATAAGGATACTTCGTCTGATATTTATGACAAGTACAGAGATTTTATAGCTGATCCTAACAATAATAAGTTCCGTGATTTTCTTGATTCAGTTGTTGGAGTTAGAGTTTTTACTATCGTGAAAAAATTGTAAGCAAATATTGTATAATGAAAAAACAGATCGTCGATTTCAAACACATTTCAGAAGAAATTCCAAAACAAGATGTTGACGCACTAATGCAACATTACAGATATTATCATAACAGCCACTGGTGTGTTAAACAATGTTACAAGTATTACAGTAGAATACTTCGAGTTATATCATATTTACCACTGCTCACGACAAGCTCTGGTATAATTTCAAGTGGAGCATCATTAAATCCGTTTTTGTTAATAATATCTATTGTTGGTGTTTCTCTTGCAACAGCGTGTAAGAAAATTGAGCCTCGACTTGAACAAAAAAATGCTTGTCAAACAGCTAGTAGCACTTATCAAAAATTACTTGATCAGATAAGATCTTATTTGCGAGGTGTAAAATATTATATGGACGATTTAATACGAGAGTTCCGTATTATTGACAGTATGTTAACAGAAATTCTGCCAATGAGAGTTAGCAAGTACGAAAATAATTATCATAAAACATGGCTGTAACAGTAGTAATAGAAAACAAGTCGTTTCTAGATCAGAGACCCCCTTACCCCGACAAAACATATTTTGTCAGAAAAAGAATTATCATGTAAAGTCATCATCGGAGCTGAAGAAAATGTCAACATAGAAGGGTTTTGGAGGGGGAAGGGGTCTCTGAGATAGAAACTTTGTTTTTTATTACTACTGAGTGTTTCCTTTCTGATGGTTGACCCAGTTACTCATCTGTCGCTCCTCCCGTCGTCTTGGTACTTCGGAACGGTTTCTAATGTACTCTCCTGGCACTTCCGGCCGGTGCTCTCAGTCACGTGCTCCTTCCGACTCTGCACCACAACCTCTGATGTCACTTACGGCGTCTTCCTCGCACTGTTTGCGCCTTTCCAGGTTCCCGCTCTTGGGGCGTCAAGCCTCCACTTCGACTCGGAAAGCTTCATGTAGAGTGTAGAATTAGAAAGGAAGTATGGTCTGGACTCCCTACTCTACTCTAACGAAAATTTACCACTTTCTCACAGACCATTCATCAGAATAATGACGAATAAATTAACAAGTCAACTCACGCACTCACATCTAAGTATTCCATACACTCTATGTTCTATGATAATTGTGTTGTAATAATAGTATTATTAACGAGTTCAAATACTTGCATACACATCCCTAAATTGTTAACTTCTCAATATAGTAAATTATCATCATCAATAGCAATCATATTCATTTTCAACTCTACGAGTTATAAAAGACACATACAAATATATAAATACCATATATACGTGTGCACGAGTCCAACAATTACTATATGTTCATATACTCATAAGCAAGTACAGTTCTAACACAAATCTCTATAAATTTCGTTATGCATTACGATGCAGCATAGTAGTAAATGACACAATACACTTAGATTTCAGTTCAACAATCTACTATACGTAACAATGTATCAATCTTACAAATTCCTGTTTATGAAAGTAGTACGAATATTCGGGCGAATATGTGTTACCTTAAGAAGCCGTCGTTCGCAGATCCCAACCTCGAATTCCACGAGAATGTTTCTCCCATTTTACGAGTGGTAAGTTATGTCACTCGGAGTAGAATCTAAACTTTGTGATCCTCCCTTGGCTGGGTTTACCCATGTACTAATTTCAAAATGAATTTAGTCCGAAAAGAACGGCCGGCTTGCATAGAAAATACCCCGTAAATTTGAATATCATAGTTTTGATTGGATACGGTTTGGTCTCTTTGAAACTGCCTGAATTAATTGAACACTTACCGTTCTCTCTCTCTCTCTCTCTCTCTCTCTCTCTCTCTCTCTCTCTCTCTCTCTCATATCTAAAATACGTTTGCTGCCGATGCATCCACGCCTTCTTCCGATCCGATCATCTCGAGAACCACGTAAAAGACTGCTATGATATAGACTCAAAGCCGCAGAGGACCTTTCTGAGTCCGAACAATAGGATATGTCCGTACACAGGCTAGGCCAATGTGGTTATGTATTGTTGTTGTTGTTGCACGATTTGACGCCATTTTTCAGCACAAGATAGGCTATACATAGCGGCCAGTATAAATGGTGGAGGAAGAGCGCGGGAAAACCCCGGAAAGAACCACCGACCCACGAGAAGCTACTGGAAAGCTTTCTCACATACCCACATTGGCCGAACCCGAGACTCGAACCTACGCAGACAGAGGTGAGATGGCACTGATCTGTAACGGTGAGCGCTTTAGACCACTCGGTCATTCGGGGTCCCAATGTGGTTATGTGAGAAAGCTTGCTAATAGCGTTGGTTGTTTAAGGTGTTTTCCCGGTTTCTTCTTCCACACGATATACAGACAGCCATGTACATAACCTATTATGCGCTGACAAAATAGTATTAAACTCACAAACTTTCATCACTATCACTTTAACATAATCTTCATCCTTCTCATAGTCATAATTTATGTTTACACCTTCATCGACGCACACATCGATCTGCGACCTCAGCCATCACATTACGCAGATGTTTATCTGCACCTTTGGGACTCTGTGTGAATTTATAAAATAGATTTGATCATCTTGACATCAATATGATTGAAGACACTGTTCGAATAGACAATCACTTAAAACATTTTAGGATTATATCATAGTGATTCTTCAATTCTGTTTGTACATAAGTACATTACTGACTGCCATTCGGAATACTTTTAGAACTCATTCGGATTACTCGATACTTATTAGACTTGATAGAATATCTAGGGCTGTTTAGGATTTCATTCGCTATTCTGTAAGTTATTTTAACTTTTCACTTTGTATTTTAGGGAAATAAATTATGTTTCCAATTGCACAAAACATGTTGGTTTTCGCTCCGTCTTGGTACTTAATTTAAGACCATAGAGTCGTAACAATGTATATATATAATGTTGAGTTGTAGTGTGGATTTTAAATTAGTTCAATGAATGCCACCTTATGTGGCTGGGCATGGTGATTTGGGTTTATGACCACCATAGATTGTTTAATTCTTGGGTAGTTTAGCAATGTGTAATTGCTGGTGCACTTGCTTGGTTTTATCTTTGTACGGTTGGTTTCTGATCATCTTGGGATTTGACTATGTAAACATGTTGATTTGGACCTTTTGACCTTAGAAAGTCCTGTGGGCGAATTTATGATCCAAATTCTGGCCAGCATATCGTTTCTTAGGATTTTATATAAGGTTGTGAGAAACAAAATTACTCAATCCTATTTTAGTGTCGGTCTAGTGGAATCACTTTTAGTTGTGTTCAGTTATTCAGATAACTGGTGCATCAGCACATTCAAGATTTTAATTCACTGGGAACACTCTATACATTTGGACTTGTATAGAACATGGAGATTATTTGGGAGTTCATTTCTACATACTGTAAGTTGCCGTCAAATTTGAACTTAAAATTCCAGGAAAATAAATTGTTTCTTGAATTGTACATAACTTTTTGGTTTTGCTTCTTTCTGTTGCTTAGCTTGAGAGCATAGAGACATAGCACAACAATGTAAGAACACCCGTACGGAACTTGTTCAGCTACTTGCATTGTATTTTGACAGAATTGTGGGTGGTTTCATGGTCGTTGGCATTTATGGGAATATTCAAGCAATCCAAGTTCGCATAGATGATATACGGGACATTCATTATTCGTTGCACTACTGTAAACTGCAGAATTTGTTTTTAGTTTCTGACATAATCGTACGGTACGACTTTTGGCTAATTCCATCTCAGGGAAAGTTATGATCATCAAGCAGCTGTTGGGTGATAAATATCTACAGGCATCGTCGACACGGACATTTTTTACCTTAGTGCTTCCTTTGTCGGTTAAGCAACTGGGAAAGATTTTATATCGACATGTAATTACACCACGCCTCTGAACCATTCAAGTCGCTCAACAACAACAGATCAACGTTGGTCCGCCCGTACGAATTTTTGCTTTGTATTTGTGTGTATAGTGCAAGTTCATAAAGATTCCAGGGATGAGTTTTTTCAAACATTCTAAGAAAAGAACTTAGTAAGCTACACAGGAAATTATGTTACTTAGCTTGAGTTCACTGAAGTTATTGTTAGTATTGTCGCGGCTGATCTTTGTGATCGCTTGATGAATGTAACACGGATACAACATCGCATTCAATGCATCGTCATTTTCCACTTTTGTAACTGACCGCAACGGAATATACTTTTGCGTTTCAGTAGAACCGGACCCGTCGATCGGAATATTTGGGGACGTACGTAGTTGAGCTTAGATGCATCTAGTCCAAGCATACCCTGTGTTGGTGTATTTTGTCCAACGTATCGATAATGGTTTTGAATGCCTTTGTGGAGTTCATAATTGATAACTGAAGCGGGGGTTTTAAACAATAAAGCCCCTTTTATTGATTTGGCGATCGTTAACTAGGGGATGACTTCCCACGGTGTTATTGCCCAGTGTGGACGGAT
Source organism: Megalonaias nervosa (assembly GCA_016617855.1). Lineage (NCBI taxonomy): Eukaryota > Metazoa > Mollusca > Bivalvia > Unionida > Unionidae > Megalonaias > Megalonaias nervosa. The sequence goes on from JAECUM010040524.1 coordinate 20,518, forward strand.
AGATGGAACGTTAACAGATAACTGAGCAAGGTTATTGAAAGAAATAAACAACTATAAGCCCCCTTTACTAATAAATAAAAATAAATTTAATTAATTGATACATAAACAAAATTTCACTTTTCAATCCAACAGATTTACATTGATGGAATTTAGTCGCAGTGTTCAATTTACATCATGTTACGAGTGGTGAATTAGAGAGTACAATTCCCACGCTTGACAGCATCACCTGGCGTCTGTCTCCTCTTGTCTTGTTTTTCCACGTCTAATGTGTACGCTTTGGTCCCCTTTCTGACCCTGATTATTCCGAACTCTCGTAGATGCGGACTTCCTCCTTTGACTGACCCATCGGGTTTCCTTTTTTTCTCTCGGGAGGGTATAAACTGTTCCCTTAAATACAAGAGTATGGCTCAAGCTAGATATGTTTCA
>JAECUM010040527.1:0-44220 GCA_016617855.1 Megalonaias nervosa
CTAACATACAAGCCAAACAATACCACAGAAAGTGACATAATTGCAAAACTTGACAAAAGTCACTGGATCAAGAAAATAGATCAGAGTGACCTACTTATGGTAGGATGATGTGACAAAAATCACTGGATCAGGAAAATAGATCAGTGACCTACTTACAGTAGGATGATGTGTAGATGCATCTACAATCCAGGCACCATGACCATCAAACACAGAATACCTGAGAAACTGACCATAATTCAGAATTCAACTAAGGTGTAACAGATGAACTGATGGACAGGTATACAATATATGCCCCTCTCACACTCACGGCAGGGCTAAAAATGCCTTGAAGCTAAATGAACTTAAGGCTACACAATTTCACATTTCTTTGATCTGTGCCTAACATGGCAGCATGAGTGGTGCAACAGACAGTGAAATGTGTGGCTGTGTATGAATCAAAACCAAAATGATCTAGCAAGTATTCTGTGTGATGCAGTGTTTTACCTGTGATCGCATTATTTTGACAGTTTTCTTTTGATGCAAGTAAGACAGGAATTCCAATCACAGATGGGTACTTTAGACACATAATTTACCAACAGTTTCAGTTAAAACAGAACATAAGTAAATCACTGTGTGATTTCAAAAATTTGAAGTTAATACCTTAGCATTGTTGATAGCGCTGCCAATGGGTCAGTGATACCGGTATATTGATTTTTACTTTTGAGACCATAACTAAGTAAAGTAGACTTTAAAATCATGCAAATTAATCAAATTTAGATAATGATATAAATTTCTGCCATGATTATTGCAATCTCCTTCTTAAAAATAAATTAAATATGGTACAAAAACCTGCTCTTACTGTACATCAATAATGTAACAGCAAATCCTAGACAACAAGTTACCTCTGGTTCAGGAGTGTCAGTTTCTATGTCAGTCTGGGGTAAAACAATGCTATTTTCATCAGCAGATGTATCAATGTCCATCTTTGTGCCAGAGTACCTGGGTGAGGCTAAGGTTGAGGTGGATGTTGAGGTAGATTCTGAAGAGGTATCTACAGGAGACTGCTTGCTGATGTAATGTCTAGGTAAGTAAGGAACATACTGGATGGACGGCAAGCCAGGGAAACAGATAATGGCTAGGAACCAGTGAGAACTGAAAAATAAGGTGGTGGTAAAGCTAGAAAATATGACTATGGTAAGATTGATTGAGAAATGCACATTAGGTTATCAAGCTGTGTATTCATGGCTCATCATGTTCAGTGTACATGCAAACAAAAAGATACAGCTTTCAAAACACCCTAACTGAATATGGTGCCAGATCACAATGTAAATTAATGCAGTTCTTTGATACATGCAAATACTTCACTGTGTACAAGTGTACTTACTGTCTATACTTGCCTATAAGCTAAGAACTGCAAATTGCATAGACCCAAATCTGCCATCATCAGTAGAGCTGGGTCTATGCAGTTTGGAGTAATCAGTAGAACAAACACAGACCCTGTTCAGGGTTTCTGTTGTTTGCAGTTGGACTCAACAAGAGAGTAAATATGATATCTTTGAGTATAGTTATGATTACAGGGGGAAAAATAATGTGGCAGGCCTGACCTGATCATGTAACCCTGAAGCGTCATGAAAACATGCTATTAAAGGATATTTTGCACAAGTCTTTGCAATGTTGTGTATTTATTTTTGTAAGAATGACTGGACAAGAAGGTATACGCATTGGACATGTAGCAAGTGCCAGTCTCACAAATCAGTTGTTTCCACAGAACTGTATTCATGAAACATGAATGCCCCACCACTGTGCCTGAAAACTGACCCCAATACAATACTTTAACAAAGGTGTGACAGACAGACATACAGATGGATATATAAAGGTAACACAATATGCTCCTACCAGTCATGGTGAGCCATTACAAAAGTTAGCAAACTTGCATTAAATTCTTCCATTAAATCTGTAATTATAAGTGCAATCTACATTAACTTGAATCCATTAGGACCTAATAAAGTGCATTTCATCCATTTTTGATCGTGACAATTAATGTAATAGTTGGATATTTGAGAAATTTAACATAAAAACATTCAAAAGAGGTATACAAAGTTGTAACAAACAAGAAAACAGTCACAGTCAATTATCAAATATACCAACAAATATGTCATTTTCAGTTCCAGATGCTACTGCCAATATTAATGTTATCCTTGCTTCATTTATTAATATTAGTTTTATCATTCCAAGCTTGATTTATTAATATTAGTGTTATCCTTCCATACTTCATTTATTAATAGTAGTGTTATCCTTTCATGCTTCATTTTTTAATATTAGTGTTATCCTTCCATCCTTCATTGATTAATATTAGTGTTCCTTCCATGCTTCATTTATGAATATTAGTGTTATCCTTCCATGCTTCATTTATGAATATTTGTGATATCCTTTTTATGCTTCATTTATTAATATTAGTGTTATCCTTCCATGCTTTATTTATTAATATTAGTGGTATCCTTCCATGCTTCATTAATTAATAATAGTTTTATCCTTCCATGCTTCATTTATTAATATTAGTGGTATCCTTCCATGCTTCATTAATTAATGATAGTGTTATCCTTCCATGCTTCATTTTTTAAAATGTTCTTCCTTCAGACAATTATAATGAAGAATTTCATCCAACAATGGTAATTTAGGCCACTGTTAAAAAAAAAATAATTATTTTCTGACAACAAGCTTGTTTACCCCAAAAATATGTAACACCTAATTGATTGACATTTCCATTCCATTCCAGTGGTAATACTGTATTGACTCAGATACTCACACAAACATTTAATGATGTTAGTAAAAGTTAGGTGCTACTGCAGTATCATTTACAGTCAAGGCCACAAATATTTTGTTTTAAAGGTCAGATATGTTCTGATATGTCACACAAAAAAGCTACAAAACACATGGTGTGAGGGACTAATGTAATGTTAGTAGTACAGACCCTGTGGTAATCATTCAATTATTAGGTTTTGTTAAGTCCAGGAGATAAGCTTTCACACCTATTCTGTCTTGGCTATATGTTAAAATAGGATAATAACGGGCACCTTAAGTCCAATGTCTGACATGTTGATTTAGCAAATGGTCATTTTAATTAATCTGTAATATACAGTAAGTACAGTCAATTTGGGATCTCTGATATGTATTACTATTATATATACAATCCTAACAAATACGTTCAATAAATTAAAATATATCACTTGTCTTGATCCTTTTTCTTACATGCTAGTATGATCCGTAAGATACATACTGTTCATTGATTGGTATGATGATGAAATCCTTCTCAAAAAGATCCACATGTCGGGTCCAGGTTTTGACTCGAGCATGTCTTTTTTCTGCAGGCCTGCAATAGGAAATCAGTATATTAAATAATGAACAAAGAAAGGTTAAAATTGATAACTTTATAACATTTTGTTTATATATTGTTATATCATTTACAATGAATTCCTCCACAGTCTTATTTCAAGAACATTGTTCCCTCACATTGCACTGCAAAATTCATCACATGTCATTGATAAAATGATGCATAAACTTTTGCAATATATTGCTCTTTCAAGGTATGAAATACAATAGAACAATGTGTCAATGTACAGCTTCACAATGTCATGAGGTTACATTTACCTGTAAATGGGTTGTATCATAATGTTAAAATGTTACATTTACCTGTAAACTGGTTGTATCACAATGTCACGAGGTTATCTGTATGTCAGCTGCATCACAAAGTCAAGATGTTGATTTTTCTCCATAAGTTAGACCAGTTTCCAGTAAGATATAACAAATTATCCCATGCTGCTATTGTGAAGTTGGAAAACATGCATTTAAAAAAGTTCAGAAGTGTGACTCGAGACTGATGCAGACTTGGCAAACATTATGTTTACCTAAAAAGTTTGTAAAGTATGCTTAGATCTTAATTACCCCCAGTACAATTTCAGAAACTGCAGTTCCAAACCCAATGAAGCTCAACAGCTCTTGCTACCTATCAACTTGATGGCTTGGCTTTTATGTTGCCAATTTCATGTGGCAATGGCAATCATCTCCACCATCATGCGACATACTCAAATCAAGACATGATATAAAATAAATGCAACTGTTCCCCTTCCTGCTTTTTTCTATCAAGAATCTTAATATTCCTTTTAATTCTTCTGTACTATTAAAACTTTTCAAGAGGCTTAACCCTTTACCTCATAGAGTGTATGGCTTTTTAGCCCTTCGATACACATGTAGCAAAGTTACCCAGTGCAGTGCGCTATAAATAGAACACCTGTTACCTATTCTATTCCATACACATAGGCCTGTTAAGCAGTGAAGTGTATGTTATGTTTAACAGCAATTTTAACCATTTTACATTTTTGGTACACATATATTATGTATGGAAAGATTTAAGAGTAAAATCCAATCGTTATAGCTGTATAATTATTTTTCACAGAAGAACTTTTTATGTGCTTTAAAATCTTGAGAGAACTCATTCACTGTCAAGTCAGTGAAGCCACATGTCCAACCGTAGCTGCCATTTCTCATACTCGAAATTTACAAGTTCTTTGTCTGCATCTACATCACTAAATCAGCTGAATTTGATAATTTATAAAAACTAATGGCTTCCTATATCAGTATCAGAGCCATTACCTAAGTTACTGAAGCTTTCATAGTTGTGATTGTAATCGTGAAAACTCAAGTAAGTATTGAACGAAATCCGCAACCTCCATTTTGGAGTGGAGAATATGACCCAGTTACTTTCAATACCAGATTTCGACCAGAGCATAAACAGTGACCACGTGATCTGACGTAATGGTCATTCAAACCAATGAATGTAGTATCTAATAGGGGGTTTTCCCCAAAGGTGGCGCTACGAAAACCCGCTCAAAATGGCTGATGTTTACAGCAGGCGTCGAAAGGTGCTTCCATGAGAATGGTGCAGAGGCGTCAAAAGGCGCTTACATGCGAATCGGGTAGAGGCATCCAAAGGCGCTTCTATGTGAATGGAGTAGAGGCGTCCAAAGGCGCTTGCATGAGGTAAAGGGTTAAGGTCCCTTTTGTCTTCAACAAGTATGTATCTCTTGTTGGATGCCATTTTTAGAAAATTCTATAAGAAATTGCTTAATCATGGAAACATTTTGCATGAAAAAAAATATGTGCAGTTTAAACATCTGAGATACTCCTGTAAAGTTAATCTGGTTCCCTGACAACTCAACTAAATCTAATACAAAACCTGGATCCAAATTAAACACCTGTAAGCCAGTATCCAGATTTTACCACAACAATCATATTTTCACAATTTTTGTTTTCTGTGAGTCCATATTTTACGGGTCAAATCCATAAGATTTAACTGTCAAACTGAAAGGATTGTCAGGTCATCTGTGATGTTACATTTTTTACCAATAAATGGGTCACATCACAATATTGTTGTTGCTGTTGTTGTTGAGGGTTACTGCCATTTTTCAGCACCCAACAGACCATATATAACTGGTGGAGGAAGAATCCAGGAAAACCTCAGTATGAATCTCCAACTCCAGAAGATATTGGCAAGCTTTCTCACATACCCACATTAGCCAAGCCTGAGACTCAAACCATTATAGACAGAGGTGAGATTGGTAAAGGTGAGCATTTCAGATCACTCTGCCACCCAGGCCCCATAAAATTTCACAATGTTACTAGTTTAACGAATTTCATCGAAACAATTACACATATTAGATCATCTGGTTCATGTAATTTTGCAGGTTAAAATGTTAAAATATCTTTCAGTTTTTCAATATACAAATATCACTTATTGTAATCAGGTTCGGTCATTCCTGCATTACCATTTTTTAACTGGAATTTCAGGTCATTTCAATACGAACAAAAATATAGAAAAATGGAATCTTCTGAACATGTCAGAAAGAAATGAATCTGAAATTGCTATTTATGTTGACTATTATCTGCACAATGCTTCTTGTCACTTCTATGCCTTCATGTGGGAGCTGCAGTAGCTCAATGGCAAGCTTGCCAGACTCACTAACAAAAGTGTGTGGGTTCGAATCCTACCAATGGACTAGCCTGGGTCACCTAATGCATGACACTTTACTCCAATTACCTTGGCACTAACTAACCTGCTTGTGCTGTGCCGTTAAACACCAAACCAAAGCCTTCATGATGGGATAAGAACCAACTTATTTTCATTTATTTTGAAGAACAATACTAAAAGAGTTAGTGAAAAATAAATATTTTAGACTCACGTTAAACAAGCATCTTCTTCTGCTGCAGTTGAAGCATTCCGTTGTGTTAACCTCTTGAAGAAGAAGGAGCTGAACACATGTGTCCTCTTTCTATCCTTCTGACCCAACTTCTCCAGGAATAAATACCTACAATAGTACAGGCATTTATAGTAAATTATATTAGCTTAAGAAAATAAACACCTCTGAAGTCCAGCCATAGGGAACTGTGGTAGCTCAGTTGGAAGACCATTAATTAGCTCGTCAGTAGCTGCCCATGTGCCAGTGGCTTTTCCCCCGAGATTTTTCTGGGAAATTCCTCCAACAGTAATACTAGCTACCGTGTATGAACTATCATGTGCTGAAAATGGTGTTAAGCCAACAACAACAACAACAACAACTAAAGTGGTCTGAATAAATGGAATGATAGGTAATAAAAATACCAGTGTATTCTTTCATCTTAAATTGCATTTATTATAATCACTGATTTTGCAGATGATATCCTACCCTATATGAATTCATAATCTTGAGACCTGACAACCATGATCAGAATATGAGATAATAATGTGAATAGCACACAACAATGAAAGTTCTGAAACCAGTTAAAATGCAACAGTTTTAGTGTCATTCATTGCCTTTCCCCAAGGACACATCAAGGCAGCCAACCCAGACTGGCTTCGGTTCATGTTAAATTTAACAAACTTAATATCTTACTTGATGTAGAAGTCAATGATGACATCATTCAGGAACTCTCCCTCATTAAGGCAGAAAAGGTCCTCATTGGTAATGGGGATACCACCTGTAGCTGGAGGTGCAGGATACGTCAAAATCCTGAAACAAGAATTTTCTGAATAAATATAATTGTTCTTTCAGCCATTATTTAATTAATATATTCACCTTCAGTTTTATAAATATTATCAGGGATTTCTTATCAAAATGGTTGGGTCTTCTCTTTTCTTAAACACAAAAAAACCAAAACATTTCTGGCAGAAGAAGCAAACTTTTGTCTCTCACTGGTTGTAACTCAAGCTTTCAAGAAGTAGCTCTCAAACTGATTCCTGGCTATCATGAAAAATGATAATTGACTGACTTTATGATAAAAATCTTAATTTATCTTAATTCTGGCACATTAATTTTCTTGCCTCTCCACAAATGACTGACCTACTTAATTCACTCCCAACTTCACATACTTAGAAATGCTCCAGCAAATTGCAGTTGTTCTGTCTAGTACCATCTTTTCCATTAAGTAAATTGAATTTTTTGTTTTACACACACACACACACACACACACCTTTCCCTTTCTGAAAAAGTGAGGTGGGTGACCTTTTGCGAAAAGATAGGAAAAAGTAGGGAAAAATAGTATCAAATTTAAGTAAATTACTGAAAAATTAGAACTTTTCTTGACATACCTTGTAAACTTGAACAATATCATGCCCATAGTCACATACTAGCTGTCTCTTTAGTCTAGGTTGCTTCTGTATTTTTATGGTTTATGGTAATTACACCATGTGTTTTGGCCACATTATGTCAAATGGCACAGCCAATGACCATATAGTATATTTAATTACAAACAGGTACAAATATCTAAGGGCTGTTCCAGTAAAACATATATCCCCCCGGGGACAGCACTTCAAAAAAACTTCTGTAGGAGGTTGTGTTTCAAACTATTTTGATTCTGACACTGGAAGGTTGATTAGGAAAATTACTTCTGTTGTGGGTTGTGTTAACAAAATGAGAAATCACTGGTGGGGTTGTCAGCAAAAAACAACGAATATATATTTAAAATCGCATTTAACCCCCTCCTAGCGGTCTAGGCCTAATGTGAATAAAAACATTGGGTCAGAAAATAATACCAGTATACGCGAGTGCACCTAATTTGTATGAATTCGCGTACTTTTAAAACAGTGATACGAGTTCCGCAAATTACGTCAATGTCGCAGATATAAAACGTGCTTTGCGCAGTATGCAATTTTTATTCAACTTTTAACTTTAAAAGTGCATTTCATGACGTAATTCGCGCTGCCAGTTGCAGTATCGCAGCGTTTGATGCGACATCCAAATTCAGGAAGGCAAACGTTAAAATAGTTGGATACTTCGGTTCGACATGAATGGCTGTTAAACTAAATTTGATTGGTTCACTGAGCCCTGGAACAAGCATTTTATGGAGTTTTAACCTTACTTTCATCATGGAAGTTTTACAAATGTGTGTTTCAAATAAGGGCCACACAGGAAACCAAAATGGCTGAATCACAACAGGGTTTGTCGTCAGACGACGTTTTCAGTCAGCAAATACTGGCTGGTGATACCTAAGATGACAATGAATTTCATGTATATCAGTCTGTTGGACATTGGGAGAATGTCACTGGAAATACCAGTGTGTGATTTTGAGCCCAAATTTGATGTTGAGTGCAAGTCCAATGTACGTGTTGGATGGACATGATGCCAGTTATATTTATTCAAGATACCCATGTTTGAATAAGCAGACTATGGGAATGTTGGACTTAAAACCCTAATACCGCATTAAGGAAGAGAAAAAAATCTGGCATTAGAGACAGCAAAGCACTGATTCAAGGAAGTGAATCTTTGGCAGGGTTCATGTTAGTGAAAACTTTTCTTTTTGGAACAGAGATATCAAAGAGAGAATACCCATGGGGCCATACCTGTGAGATGTTGAAAATTGCACAACCATAAAGAACAATAACTTGTTCAAGCTAGTTATGCATATGCGTTTCAGACAGCAGGCAATGAAAGGGAGTTCTCAGCACAGAATAATATTCGTACACAGAGGAGGAGGATCATACTAAATTCAGAAACAATCAACAGATTAATGCTCATAGGGAACATCAGAGAATCCCCATACAACCTAATTAAGTGTGTGTAGATCTCTAGTTGGCAGAACCACTATGGCAACAAAAGATTTACGAGACTAATTTTCATATCATGCAGATGTATTACTAAATGAAGCACATGCTCTCTATATGCAAAAATTGAATGACATTAAACATAAGGAACTGACTGAAATGTGTAAACTCAAAGAAAGATGGACAAAATTTGTCCTGTTTGTGTTTGGTTATTCCTATGTATATTTTAAGGATGCTGATATTTTCTGCAGACCTTTTGGCACTTAGTTCCAAGCCATCATTTGGTATTTGTATTACAAATTGGATTACTATTATCAAGTACACAACATTTTGAAGCAGCATCATTAACTAATGATGAAATTGATGAAAAAGTACTTGATGTCATTCTGATATATGGATTCTTTACTACACTACTACTCTGTTCATCCTGATTCTTTTTTTACCATCTCTTTTAGTTTTACAGGTACCTATACTTTTAATAAAACTGTAACTTCTATTTTCTTACAATCTAAATATTTGTGATCATGTAGTATTGTCAAAAGGTAAAATGTGCTTAGTTTTGTTGTAAAATCTAAAACTATTAATTAGCAAGGGACTAAAGTAAAAGGTGGGTCCACTTCATGTGTGCAAAAACTATTACCATATGACAGTGTTGTTAGAAACAACAGAATAGTTGTACGAGATGTATTTTGCAAAGTTATAGAACCAGCACTCGTATTGTAACCACATATTCCATTTAAATAATACTATCATTATTTCTGCATATTCCTATCAGTTTTTCCCAAGTGGTATTAATTTCCTGATCTGATGTTGTTCGTTTCTTGTGCAATTTTTACACATCAAGAATTCTCAGTATCATTAAAAAACAATGTAATCTGCACCAAATTGAGTTGTTTGAGAAGAAACATATAATGTTTTGACTACATATGCAGTGTTTTATCTATCCATGCGTCATGTGTCAAACATGCAGACTTTTCGGATCTGACACACAAAAGTCGTCAACTGTACATAAATTGACGCAACCCAATGTTATATTTTGCTGATTAACACAAAACATAAGTTTGATCTAAAAATCGTCGCCGGTACATAAATTGACGCACACCAATGTTATGTTTTGCTGATTAACACAAAATAGAGGTTGCTCTAACTGCTTTATTGGCTAGATTACAACTCTTCCAAACAGGGAAAACATGCGCAGATCAGTTCTTACGCTGACATTATCATAATACATCGGGTTACAAGTGAGTGTGCAGCCTGGAGCTGACCTTATGTGACCTGTACCTGTCGCATCATTTGTAGCAACAGGATGTTAGAACCATATAATCACCACACACAAGAAAGAGGCAGAAAATAAACATGGGATTTTAAAGTGATCCTCATGAAAAACTATTATTTTATGTGCATCCTTGTCACGCAATGAAGCAACAATTTCCATTCGTTCAATTGTGTGCCTTGCACTGTTCCAAGATATTGTCAGCGTTTGACTGAGAATGGCGTCCAAGGCAAACAAATTAAAATAGATCCGAAACGAAATTATTATTTGGATCACGTTTTTACAACCGACCGTCGATAATAGTAATGTTATCGAACCAGTGAAGCCTTCATCATCTAAAGATGAGGTACCAGTTACTCATAAGATAAACATAATTTTGTGCAGCAATAGCTGAAAACATACAGCTGGCTACATTTTCAAAACGTTAAGTTGAGTGAAGAATGTGACAGTGAAGATGCCTGTATGTTTTGCCATATATGTACAGAGGCTTAAAAAAACCTCCATGACCAAATGTGCAAAAAACAATAGCTTTCAGAATTACCCTGGCAAGGCATGCTGGGTTACCAGAACACAAACTGCTGATTGAAGGTCCACAGTACCAGGCAGAATTTAATGCAGTTTTACAAACAAGACATAGCAATGAAAGTGCTACTTAAGTGTATACATTGGCTGAGAGTAGAAGACATCCCTTTTTTAAAATACAAATCTCTTCCTAATTTAATACATGACTTAACAGCTGAAGAAATTGATGCCATTGGCATTTTGAAGAATTCCGCCATTCAGTATGACTCAGCTACTACCTGTTCAGAGGTAGTGGAGAGCCTGTCAAATGTTGTTGAGGACAGTCTTATACGTGACCTGCAAAATTCGTCATTTGTGAAAGCAATGGCAGATGAAAGCACGGACATATCCAACAATAAACACCTTGTCATATATGCTCAGATTATTTATGATGACATGAAACCATCAACAAGATTTTTAACAAATATATAATGTTCAGATGCTTCTGGCAAAGGAATTGCCTTATTGGCTTTAGTCACATTATATAACTAAAATTTTTGTTGTATATTTGAATAATATAATTATTTTTTAAAAACTACTGAAGACTGATCATCGGCTTGAATAGGACTCAATGGTTTGGATTTTGACTCACTGTTTTTAGCCTTGATGAGTCAAATGACTTACATGAAGCCATTTGTAGATAAAACACTGCGTACATTAACCAAGAATATCTAGCACTTGTGACAAGGAAGAAACATATATCTCAAAAGTTACAATGTCAAAGTTACCCTGACACATGAAGGAAATTAATTTTTTTCATGCATTTTAATAACTTGAACTTTACATCAAATGTTGAAGATTACTCAATCATGTAGAAAGCTCTTGGGGTCAGGAGTTCAAGAAACCCAAATAAGGAAAATGGTTTCTATCATATTATTTGTTTAAATGAAACAAAGTTTAAATGAAATGTTTGCCCATGGGCATGAAAGAAACCTTTCCTCTCTACAGTCATTAAAAAATAAAACTGCTTGAGCCTCACCATAGGTCTGTTTAGGTGATAGCAGCAAACAGCAAGTGTATCAATGCTCATTTCCCCATAAGGTTTGTTTTGTTTTAACAAAGCATATTGACATGCTGATTCTAACACAAATATGATGTTGCCATATTTTCTCTATGGTAAATGTACTCATTTTTTAACCCAAAAATCACTGAAGCTATGAGTTCTGGCATTAAAGTCTCACATTAAATAACATTTAAAGTTGCCATGATAGTAATTTAGGATGCAACTGTTCTAATTTCACCTTTGGTATATTCAGATCTGGAATGTGATGGAGGAACATTGCTCCAAAATAAACACATCAATTTTAGAACCTGTTCATTGACTATGAATTAGGTATATAATCCGAGTCCAAATGAATTGTTAGAAAAAGTTTAATTCTTTTGACAACATCGTAATTAGCTGTCAAATATGAAGAAAGCCGATGGTCTTTCTGCCATCCCAACCAAGACCCCACCACAACCATGTGACCACGCCCAATGACATCACAGTAATAATCACTATACAACTAGAGATGACATCTCTGAGTATTTTGATTTCAGTAGAGCCTTAACAGAGTGGAACAGTAAGCAAGAGTGACAGATATTTAAGTGTTAGGGAGATATTTAACAATGGCTATTCCTCCTGCCACCACTTCCTCATTGGAGATCTCACACACACAAAACTTAGATTAAATCCTGAAATCCTGGCAGCATCCCTGCAGGGGAGATAACTTGACCATTTTATTTGATTTTATTGGTCTCTGGTTATCCCATGGTATTTCTGTTACTTGAACATTATCTTACAGTGTGTCCAGTCAGCATGGTCAGAAAAAGCATACAACCATTGAGAGTTGTTGAAGGACTCACATTACTACAGATGTGAAAGAACGAGAACCATACTATAAATCAGTGAAGATAAAATAGAGTATACATGGTTTGACTGTCCCTGATTGGTTGATAATGAAAGCAAGATTTTAGTAAAAAGAATCTTTTGAGAGCTTGTCCTACTTGTAATTGAAAATAGTCAGGGACATTGTTTTATTAACATAATTTCCATCCCTTTACAGACCTGAGTTTGGAAGACTCATTACTGAAATCAGCACCTAACTCTCTGGTGTAGTATTGAAAGCACACATTTCAAATTTGTGTAGATCCAGAAAATGGTGTAGCTGTTATGGTTTCCTTTTCACAAAAGCTGTCATAGATGTGTCTATACTGATACAAATTTGATCATGAGCACTTGAAATTTTAAGTTACTGAATTTTAATATCATGGTGTTTGCACAGGTTTACAATGGGAACTGAATTAGTACAGCGAGTCTTGAACTCTTGAGTTTTGTGCAGAAACATGGAATACAAGCAGAATGCATCCAGAAATGTAGAGGTTTTCTATCGTGGATTTAGTCTCCCCGCTGCATTTCACATTGATATGCATATTCACAAACAATTAGTATAGTAGTAGGAAAAGTAAGTGACAAATTTACATACATATCATAAACATGACAAAAAGTATGTGGGGGGACAAGATCATAAGAACAGGCTGGAATGGAGAAGTATAATAACAACAATAATAAGTAGAAGTGTGCCTCTTTTTTGATGTGTGCAACATTATTTTCTCAGCTTCAGTAAGAAATTACATCAAACGGAAGACAATAAAGGATGTACAGTTAACTAAACCACATGAATTTAGCTACTCAAATTGATTTTAACCTTCTGGTTATATCTGTTCTGGTCTGTTTCTGTCCATTCTGGTGATTATGTCCACTGAATCAGTATGGTTGGAAAAGAATTTGGCAAATTTAAAGATTGAAAAATCTTCTGGCAGATTAAGATTCTACACTGTACTTCTGCCTGAGAGATGTGAATAATTTCATTTCTTGGTTTGTTGATTCTGGTTGTTGCTCAGTTCAAATGCTTCATTGAAAAACACTGATGCATTCTCATACTTTGTTACCAATATTTATTTCAGAAGCACATCTCCAGATATCGGTGAATATAGCTTGAATAAGTCATAACAGTTCTGGTTGGAACAATGGACATTGTTAGAGAAACTTTAAGTGAGCTAAAATGTAAACTTTCTGGCAGCATGTGATGCAGGATTGCTCAAGACTTCTCCATCTCATATGCTAACCATGAAAAATCCATTTGTACCAACTGATGATGACTTTTAGGTAATGGTCAGAAAGGCATAATTGACAATATTCAAAAGGTCTACAAAAATTACTGGAGTCAAAATTTATAAACTCGTAAAGCTGTGGCAAACATGATGGACTAGTACCTTTGCTGCTGTTGCCACAGTTGAGTAGTTGGTTGATTTAGTTTGGTTTGGTTTGTCTTTTTGGGGGGGGGTTTTAAGAGTATATTAGGTGGAGGAAGAACCCCAAAAGACCACCAACCCAAACTGGTTGATCTGTGACAAAAACTCACTCTGTGAGATGTGCAAGTGATCTATAAAAGCAAGCACTTTAGTACACTAGGGCACATGGATCCTCTGTTGATTTGAGGTTTATCTCCAACAGCCGAAGTCATTTAGACATGAGATCTCTGGTTTCAGTAGATCATTATAGCCGTTACACCATTTTCAGATCAAGACAATCTATATATGGCGCCATTTTTACTGCTGAAGAAAATCCAAGTACTTTTGAGACACCAAACACCACTTATGTAGAACCACTGACCTTCCACAAGTAACTGGCAACATTCTCATTTACACATTGGAGGCAAGTAATCACATAACAAGCATCTTGTACCACTCTGCCATGGAAGCCCCTCAGATCTGTATCACAAGACAACCATCTTATACTCTGCCATGAAAGCCCCTCAGACCATAGGTATAAGTCTCGTATGAAAGACTAGAAGTGGGAGATAGAACCTGTGACAACTGGATTAAAAGTGCAGAATGTTACTGCTAGGCCATCAGTGATGATGATGCTGTTGACAATACAGTTAACTGCAATGACATTGATTTTACGAGTACTCTGGCAAAAAATGATTCCTTGACTTTCATCCATTTTTTAAAATCTAATTTATGACATAAAAATGTTTGACTTGCTATATTTCTTATTCTAAAAACTTTTTTAAACTTTATATTAGTCTTGCAACAAGGCATAAAAATAAGACGTCGGTAACTGAAATATGTGTTCTTACAAGAAATGATATAGTGTAAAAGTAGGCAGAAATAATGTGACATCGCTTTCACAGGCATTAATGATTTTTTCTGACAAATCGTGTATTATAAGTTTACCAAAACATTTATTGAAAAAAATAATAACAAGGGAATCATAGCATCTGACCACACATTTAAAGCAATACAAGATTTAACTATTATTCTAATCAAAAGCAGCATGCCTGAGAACAAAGAAAAATAGCAAAACATAGTGATCACTTTAGTAAACACACAGCTTAGTAAGGATACAAATTCATGATTTCTGTATTAGAATAGAAATCCCTAATATAAAATTCATGGACAATAAATTAGTAGATATTAAGGGACTGATCAATGACATCTACAAATAATAAGCCACCAAGAAAATTTGTGATTTTTCACAGTATCAGAGACATAAATGGCTGACAAACAAACAAACAAACAAAAGGACAAAAGATTGATTATAATGAATGAATACAAATAAAAATATGCAGTAGATTATATGATCTATAAGAATTCAGTAAATTACCTCCAGCCAGCTGTCATTTAAATCGCTTCTGTCCCCAACTCAATATTAAAATCGCTTCTACCACCCACTAACCCATAGCCAGAAATTATGTAAAAAATAAAATGTTTCTGTAGGGGGCAGTGTTTTTCGATTACAACATATCTGACGGTGGATCTTAATTTTTTAAAATTGCTTCTGTTGTGGGTTGGTTGAATTTGAAAGTGCCTTCCCCCCAGGGGGTATATGTTTTACTGGAACAGCCCTAATAAGCTGCCACTAGAACAAGTGAAATATACACAAAGTCCCAAAACTTTACATTTAGTTTTTACTTGTCCCTTAACATGTGGTTGGAAAGTTTAGGCTACTCACTGCATCAGTGACCACTATGGTTTGAATAGTTGATACCAATAGTGTGAAGACAACTACGCATTTGCTCTCATATACATTTACAAAGGTTGTTTTAAAATATCTTTAATGTTTTGGACCTTGTCATTTTTTGGTGATGTTTCAGGATCTAAAATAAGTTAATCTGATTGTTCTAGTGGCAGCTGATTGAATTACAATAATGTCATGTATAGCTTTGTTGTGCTCATCTGAACTTACATGCCACAAATACATAGCAAAATGACCAAAACAGGTACAATAACCTTAAACACCCAGCTCCACATCACACAGATCATACCTAAATTTAATTCATTATGGACATTCATGCATTGTGTAATAGATTTTCAACATAAAATTGAAGGAAAAAATGGTTGGGACTGTAGGACCATTTTGTAAAAAATAGAGTAGAGAAAAATAGGGAATCTGACAAACAAGGAGGAGAAAGTAGGAAAAACTAGGATCACTAAAGTGTGTGTGTGTGTAAGAACTCTTATTTATGTGCTGCTCAGTACATGTATTTGTAAATTGATACGACATATTTACTTCAAAACTGGTCCTGTAAAACCAAGCATTGGAGGAGACAAGCAGCTCAAGTCTTCTTCAACTGCAAAGTAAGCATGATCAGTGAGCTGCATTGAAGGAGTATTCTTTGCAGGTGACAGGTTGATGCCAACTGGTTTCTTTTTACAGGATTGTTCATAGACCTGGTATGCTTCCTCCTCAGTGAGCTCCATGTAGAAAGACTGGTCATCTTTGTCTGGGGTCTCCACTTGTGTCTCCTTATAAAGCTCCATCAGTTTGGTAAAGTCTGCCTTTGAGTTATCATTGACAGTGCCAAGTACTACTGTAACCAACTGGTGTGCCTCCTCTGCAAAAGAAGTAAGAAAAATTATCATATCTGCCATAGTTTTAATCACTCCATAATCTTTGTTTGTGGCTGCTGTCAACGTCTTTCTCGTTTATCTGGACTAATCAGACTCACTATTCTTTGTACAAATCATAATTTGTTTTTCATATTCCAATGCGAGTGATTTGGAATCCCCTGGTCTAAGTTTACTTATCAACAGCTAAAGCACTCACCATTACAGATCGCTGCCATCTCACCTCTGTCTGCATGGGTTCGAGTCTCGGATTCAGCCAATGTAGGTATGTGAGAAAGCTTGCCAGTAGCTTCTCGTGGGTTGGTGGTTCTTTCTGGGGTTTTCCTGGGTTCTTCTTCCACCATTTATACTGGCTGCCATGTATAGCCTATGTTGTGCTGAAAAATGGTGTTAAACCCTACAACAACAACAACAACAACTTATCAACAGCTTCTCAAAATAATATTGTGGGCTTCAAGTGTCTGCCTGCAATTAGGTTTACCTAGAGAAAGTAAACTTTTACGTAAATTGTTTTCCTCCAAGAATACTTACCTGATCAAATTAACATTAGGAATATAAGCCTTCTACCTCCCAAATCAAGCCCTACCAAAAAGGACAAAGACTCGTCTTTTCTATCTCATACAAAGGGCAATAACTCTTGTCCATTGCCACCTGTTGCCATTACCAGGTGTCACTAGTTTTTCAGCTAAGCAATATACCAAAATGGATGCTTGCATGGCAGTGTGGTTGAGAGGGTTTTTAAATAATGTTATCAGGCAAGTGTTCTCAGATAAATATAATTTACCTTAAAAGTTTGCTTTCTCCTTCAAATACATTCCCCACATCACAATAATGTTACGAGAATAGGTAATAGGAGGATGGAATACTGAGCATTCCACCTATACTTCTGGAATCTTTCTGTTAATTATAACCTGCTCTCCTACTTAAAGCAGCACAACATGTGGTAATGTGAACCATGACCACTCTGTCAGGTTAAGAAGATGATTAATGGAATCTTCTTACTGTCCAAATTCACTGGCAAATCCAGCAAAATTAAGAAGCTGTGTTGGATTAATTGGGTTGGGTGGTCATCTGGGCTGCTGCCACGGGATCCACAAGATTTGGGTTCTGTCTCTGTGAAACTAAATTCCCGAGATAAAAACTCAAGAAGGTTTACAATGCATGCCTGCCAACAGCTCCTATGATGTCTCTGATCAAAAAGTTGCATTTGGATGCAAGGCTCGCAGAGATTGCTCGAATTTTATGAGTTAAAATTCTCATGAGACAACTCTTATCTTTTGCAATGTCAGAGTACAAAGAGCATATAATCCACTTAAGCCATGAAGATTGGGCTTGGGAAGTGATGTTCTGCTTTCTCGCCTTCATATGACAATGAGTCCTTTGCTGTTGCCATGACTTGTCTCTGCTTAAGGGCATGGACAGGATCTTGCATGACCACTGCTCTCAATTTATCCTTGACTGCCCACTGATGATGACAGGTTCTTGGCAACTAAGTTTGGTTGTGTCAATATGATCACCAACCATCTGATCTGAACTGAAGAGAGTTCAGATCAACTGAAATTGCATGTAAGTCACTCACCCTGCATGCTAAAGCTAAAACTGTCAGGAAACAGGTTACCATGATAACAGTTTCAGCATGATGCAGACTAATAGCTCAAATTTTCCTGAATCTAGCCATCATAAGATCCAGGACAGATAACAAGTTGGGAAGGGGGTAAGGGATTTTTGGTCTATTCAAATCAAAACCGTGGCCCCAGGTGGGCAAGTTGTCAAAAGCACTCACCATTACTGATGCCACCTTGCCTCTGTTTGTATGGGTTCAAGTCTCAGCCAATGTGGGTATGTGAGAAAACTTGCCAGCAGCTTCCCATGGGTCTGTGGTTCTTACAGGGGTTTTACCAGGTTCTTCCTCCACCACATATAGTGGCCACCACTGATACAGGTACAGAGTTGTCCAACATAATCGTGACTGACATCTCGCTGAGTCAGTCCTTCTTTAACTGCAACCTTTCTGATATAAATCACAACAATGTTTAGGAATGTTGTTGCTGCTGTTGTGGGGTTAACGCCATTTTTTCAGCACAAGATATATGGTGGCCACTAAAACTGGCAGAGGATAAACACTGACCCACAAGAACCTCACATACCCACATCAGCTGTTTAGGAATGAATATTAATCCAAATAAATAAAAAATCCTGTATGGATGGTTCAAATATAATACAAACCTGGCTTTGGGTTCACAGAAGGTGTCTTGTATGAAGATGTACGGAAGCGAAGCTAAAAACTAGCTACACCTGGTGGTGACAAGAAGTAATGGGCATGTGTTACTGCCCTTTGTCTAGATGAGATAGACATGAAAGACAAATAGATGAGATAGACAGGAAAGACAAATTTTCATGATTTTTAGTAGCGATGGATTCAGGAGGTAGCAGGCTTATAGCATTAACGTTAATGTGATCTGGGAAGGAATTTGAAGGAGAAATGAAATCCTGATGAATCATATTTTTCTTATGAACATGTTTAAAACATCTGTGTTAATGAATGCTGTATAGTAGCAACATGCTCTAGAACATATAAAACAGAATTTGATTCAGGTAGAACATTTTCTATACAATACCTTTACTTTGTGGATCAAAGTAGGGGTCTTGAGCTGGCAAAGCAGGATCTGTGTGGGGTTTGATGCCAAGATCCTTCCTGATGCGAACAGCACATCCTGAGGTGGTCAGAAAAAACATCATAGACTGACCCACTGGGTTAAAATGGGACAAGCACTGGATGATTTCATAAGGATGGATACAAAACTTGTGTGACCCATCCACACCTGAAATGTTGAGAATTTCCACAAACAATTAGACTGCATTTGGATAAAGTCAATGAATACTCAAGATTATTGTGATCAAATTATCATTTCAACTCTGTCATGCACAGTGTAAGAAGAAAGAATTAAGAAAACCTACTTTGTTCCTGAAAAATTTTCATGCACACATTTTAGAACAGTGGACAACAGGGGAATAGAGGAATTGACAGACTTACAAAAGCCATAAAACTTGGTTCACATGACACGCAAGGTCTGACAAATTTAAAAATTATTGCCTTGAGACTTAAAGCATTATTAATAAATATAGTGGCTTGAGAGAAACTTACTTTCCATGTAAAAGTAAATTCCATCTTCAGACAAAAGAATTGGTTCGATGGCAGCCCCAAGAAAAGAGCCGACCCGTATCGTTTTGGGAAGTAATGTCACTTCAACTTTTTCTCCACTTTTGGGTTTCAATATGAGATTTCCCAGCTGAAAAATATTGAATTAAATTTTATATTTGCTATATGCATATTTTGTTCGTGAAGTTCTGACAAAACTTTATCAAATCCATGATTACTCTTTCTTAAATGAACCAATACTATCATAAATAATCTGAAGTTATACAATGGTTTTAAGGCTTGTAAGATAAGTACTTACAGTCAAGACAAGTAAAAATTCATAAGAAGGTAGTAGAGGTCTTTATTCTGGCCTATATTCATCCTTCCTTGATGTTGGAACATGCTGCTGGATCATGTCTGAAATTTATGGAATGGTAGGCATTGACTGTGATGGGAATTAACTTCTCATGCAATGTTTTGCCATTGTCACCACTGGAATAAAACTCCATTTCCCCTCACAAACTTCAAAAGTGGTGGATCTTCTTGTCTATGCTTGTTCAGAGAAGCATTTCCATCAAATGGCAACCTTGATGTGAACCCGGCACGCAGGTTTAACATCTCTGAGATTGGATGAGAAACCTGCATTCATGGTTATTTGAGAAGGGGGGGGCAGGATTTTCCCAGGAATTTCCACCGCCAAATACAATATGTCAGTGATCCAATATTTTTCACACTTGAGTGAGGCAATTGATGCCACTCCAATTCACTTGCTTTCTGCAAGACTCTGAGAATCAGCTGGATTGTAGGATATGTGTACACATTTAGTGTGTTCCAATTCCAGGAAAGAGCACTGACTGCCCAGACTTTTTATGAATCTGAAACTAGAAAGGAATGTTGGTAGTTTTGTGTTCCAAAAGGCATAGATTCAATTTAAGATTGAGGGGTGAATGGACTATTTGGTGTAAATCAGATCATTCCATCAAGATATCAAGTCCGATAGGAGACTGAGCCTGCCTGGGATGTGGCAGTCTTGGATGCGGACTGTCAATTATGAAAAAAAAATCCAAAACCAGAAGGTAGAGGTCTATGGACTTGCATACCCCCTGGCTTCTGATGTAAATCACAACAGCAGAGTTATTATACAACATAAAAACATATTTTCCAGACACAATTTCCCGCTGTAACTGAACAACATTCACTATGGTCTTCATCTCCAGGAAACTGGCATGTAATGAGTGCTCCTCAAGAGGCTGAACTAAGCTCACTTGTAAGGAGGACAGACAGTAGGTTGTCACTGCTGCCAAATATGCTGGTGTCCATGCAATTTGTGAGGTCCAGCAGGGAAAATGCATCACCTGACAGCAGGGTTTTGACTATACTGAGAAGACTCAAGGGGCAGAGTGATTACTGAAGATATGATATGACTCTTAAAGTGCAGAAAGGAACCATGGGAACAATCCCGAAAGGACACTGCAAGAGACCAACTCCAACCAAATGGGTTTTTGGAGCCCGTATCCAGATGAATAAAAAAGAGCTGGGACTGAACGATATAAGATTTGTCCTAGTTGACAATCTGAGATGAAGCAATAATGAAACAGTGGATTTTGTGTCTTGACACAAATGGATGCGCACCCTGTATGTTTGACCTGTATGGTCTCCATCACAAACAACGATGGGCAAAAATCTTGGGAAATCTATGCTTTAACTCTTATGCCTGATGGTGTTGGTTGTAAGAGTT
This sequence comes from Megalonaias nervosa, assembly GCA_016617855.1. NCBI lineage: Eukaryota > Metazoa > Mollusca > Bivalvia > Unionida > Unionidae > Megalonaias > Megalonaias nervosa. Next base: position 21,659 of record JAECUM010040527.1, read on the forward strand.
ATGATCATGAAAAGACCTGGAGTAAGATCCCAGTGGGGTTGTGTTAAGGAGCTTGATGGCTCTTTTCACTAGAAGAATGTCTATTCAAGTGAGAGACACATGTTATCACTTTAGGGTGTCTCCCAACTAAGGTATCTGAAAATAGGCAACAGAGGCATGGCTTAATTTCCTGTGAGAAGATTGCTTTGAAAAGAAGCTAGGTCAAAATGAGATGTTCTTTCCTCATAATATATCCTGGCTTGCAGAGCCAGAAAGATTTACTCCCATTTTAGTGGTCTGTTTTCTGGCCTACACTATCTGGTTGTGAAATAAGCACTGGAAGATAAAGGGTGTGATCTAAACATGTGCAAAGGAATACATCTCTTTCTGCAAGCAAGAGCTTAACATGTGGACAGGAATACATCTGTTTCTAACAGCTGGAACTTCAATGTGAAAACTTGACCAGTATCTTATAAAAATCCAGTGTTAAGTTGATGGGAGTCATGTATTGTGAAATGAAAGTCCTACTGATAACAGCATGGGTCTTGAACTTGCCTTTCAAAGTAATGCAAGTCAGTGCCTTGACCAATCTATGGAAGCTGTTCTGAAAATAGCTGGTCTTTTTTTTGTTGATATCAACAGATGTGGGAATTAAGTAAGAAGCTCTCAGTGGATCAGGAGATGATACAGGCCACAAGACTATTTCAGTTGATACAAGGAAGGCTGGGTCTTCTCTGTGTGTGTGTGTGTGTGTGTGTGTGTGTGTGCAACTCATAAAAGTAGATTAGCAATTAAACCTCCTGTGAAGATAGCAACAATGAAACTGGTAAAGAGTGGAGTTGGGAATGGTGAATGAAACTGTACCTGGTCCTGGTGGGAGAGAGCGAAAGTCAAGTTTGAGCCAGAGCTGAAGACATTATCCAAAGCCAACTGATTTCTGGTGCCTAAGTCCAGTATCAGTTATTGAGGGAATGATCACCTCTGACAGTGCCTAGGATCTGTATAAGGTGATGGGAAAATGGTTTAGGTGGGCCACAGTGCCATGTCAATACTGGTCACGTTGACTGCACTGTGATGGAATGCTCTGTGGCAATGCAGACTGGATATATTGGGGGAAAAAGATCACAAGACCCAATCCCAGTGGTATATGGCACAGGATAAGACTGTACTGAAGCTGGAAACATGGTCAATGGTCAGGTGACTTCTGGTCTTTAAGTTCAGTACTAGCTATTGGAAGGAATAGTCACAACTGTCGGTACCCCTGTCTTTATGAGGTGATGTAATATCCAGGAATGATTTAGGTGTGCCTCTATACCATGTTTGTGCTGACTGGGTGTCAAGTTGATATATCTATATCTAGAAGCCAGGACTGGGCATACTGGAAAAACAGATCACTGTACCCAGTCCTGGAAGTCAAAGGCATTGGTGCAGGCTGTGGCAGAGCTGGTGAGGTCTGCAGCAGGTTGGTGTCTGGTGCTGAAATCAAATACTGGCTAGCCCAGGAAAGATTACTGTAGCCAATCCTGGGATATGTTTGTATTGATGGTGTATCTACTATTGGTTCAAATGGGTTATCGTACTATGTTACTACTGGCCCTGTAGTTAGTGCTGAGAAGAGCTGTCCTGTGTGCAGTAACAAGGGTGACAGCAGAGATTGTAATGTGTGAGCTTCTCATTTTGGCTTAGATTGCAGAATTTTCATCTCAACAGGTGATCTTTCTGCCTTCAGGGATTTTGACAAAAGGAAGATGCCAACAAAGGTGGTATTAGAAGTAATGCTAATGGTGTCCATATCCTTTCATATATGCTTCTTAGCTCTCTTATTTTCCTTTGCTTGGCCATGATGGTCACCCATACATCCTCAGACTAGCATCAGCATATGCCAAATATATGGCCTAAAGTGCACCCCATACATTTTACATGGGTAGTGAGATGAATCTTCAACCAGCTAGAACTGTTTGCACCCAACATACTGAAAAATCCTGATAACTGAGAGGACACCTGTAAATAGAGAAAGCACAACAAAGGCATGCACAAGTGAAATCAGTCAAGCATCATGTTGAACTTACTGTGAATGGGATACTATGAATGAAGAAAAATGCACAGAGAAATTACATGCATAACCATAAAAGAGAGTAATTGCTTAACAAGATTCCTAACAAGGTTGTGCACTAAGTTGAATTACAGTATTATATACCAATGGGTGGACAATTAAGATGGTACCAACAAGCTACTGTGGAACAAAGTCAGACCAAAAAAGTGCAAAATATTAAATTATGATAATGACAGAGCAAGAAATAGAAAAATAGTTGGAGTATAATTCCCTATGTGAGAAAACGCCAGAGGCATACTTAAATGATGAAAAGACACAAGTAAATTCTGCATATGTGAGGTCCTGAGAAAGCATTCTTCCAAGCACAAGTGGAAGCAGTAACTGACAAAGACTTAATTAGGCAACAATCCCTCTATCAAAAGGAAAACCGCTCTTGTCTGACTTGGCAAGCAGATGACATTTTTTAGGACTTCTGTTGCTAAAACAAATCAAAAGATATGACTTTTTAGCTTGGGATGTTGGCTTTGCAAGGTTGCCGATACACTCCTAATTTATTATAATCAAGTAATGTATCTTAAGAACAAACATGACATTTAGTGAAATGTTCTGATACATCAAACGATTAATTGATTTCTAAATGATTATGCAATGTCATTACAGATTCCTTGGGAACAGTTACAAATAGACACTATTTAAATGGCATAAAACAAGTTCAATATCAAATAACACTGTTAAAGAAGACAAATCTGGCTCATTTTTTTCTTCTCCTGTTTCAAATACATTTTTTTGTCTTCAAAATACAAGATCCACAAAACAGGCAGTGTAATGAAACAGAAGAATGAGGAAAACAAATGAAATTTGATATAATATACCAAGATCTTAAAATAAAGACCAGCAAAAATAATCATCATCATCTTAATTAGTACCTCATCTTCCATTCTTTCCCGTCGGGATTTTGGAAAAACAGGTGATGAACCACGTTTGACAGCAGATGCTATAGGAAACATAGGTGAGGATGACCTCTCTTCTTCTGCAACAGTAGATGGGCTGCTGCTGCAGCTGTCTTGATTAAAAGATTCAGGCTTTGAACTTTCTGCAACAAGCTTTGATGCCGCTGTTTTACTGCCTGGTTCATCTTCATCTGAGGATATCATTACTGTTTCTAAACACGAAAAAGAAATCTCATTGGTTTAATCACAAGAATGAATTTTATTATAATGACAGAAGCTGAATTGAGATCTTTCATGCACAATCTGGTCTGGATTTAAAACTAACTGACCTTGAGCCCAAACTTAACACTTTTCTAGAACACAGCAATATGGTTGGCATGTATCTAGTCAACATATCTGGCAAATACAAGGATTTCAGGATAGCACATATATATGTATGTACATACAGAGTAACACTGTTATAGCACGCTCATTATAACATGAATTCAGATATAACATGATAGTGGCATGGCTCCCAAAATTTCATATACATATATTTTTCTCATACATGGAGACAAAAAAATTTTCTTCTTAGAAGTATGAAAAACAACATAAAAAGTTTATTCAGGGATGATGCTGGGCTTTGCCAATTTCATAAATTGCTACTTTTTTTCCTTATTGGCAACAAAATATACCATCTGGAGATTTTTCTGCTACAACATTGTTGGCTGTTTAAACTTGTATATAGAATCTTGTGTTTGGATTGGAGAAATTCTGAGGCACTATGAAAGTAAGCCACAAACCTGATATAAAATTCACTGGAATCTACCTATTGTTACATACACAAATCATTTGTTGATATTGACAAACAATCTTAACAGTGCTTTGTTATATCATAATCTGCTTATGCTGACATCTGACTTGAGTAATGTATGTTGTGATAGACTCATATAGTCCTGCTACCAGACTAGCTACAATCAAACAACCTTTGTTGGCAGGAACAGGAGAGGCTACAATCAACTAAATGATGGCTATTTCTTTGTTGCATTTTCAAAAGTGACTTGAAAATGTTTAATATGCCAAGAAAGTTTATGCTTACAATCACTACCAATGGCGGCATAAAACGTAATTTAAATTTCTAATCTTTAGAAACCATAGGTATCTGGCCATCAAGTTAAATGAATGTGGGGCATTTTGGAAAGACATTTGTTAAACTTTTTAATTTGTTCACATTTTTCATTTCCCTATCCCCTGGGTAGCCTCTGCAAATTGATAGCTGTTTCCAGCTGACCAAAATCTAGGCCAATTTACATACATGTACATGTAGCATGTAAATAACTATAGCCACATACTACTGGAGACAATATTGTAGTGAATTGTTTAGTGACATGTGTTTGCTGACAATGGGATATAGATCACACCAGGACTACCATTTTTATATTTTATTTTTGTTTTCCAAGGGATGTGACCAATTTATGAATTTTATAACATGATCTATACTCAAATTCATGGATTTTTTTTATATACATGTACTGTACTTAATGCATTATGGATTGTACAACACAAATATAAGATGTCAATGTACCAGTGTATCTCGCACTAGTTTTGTCATTTAATTAAAAGTATATATTTTTGCACCTGCTTTTATTACCTCCACCCCCAGGCTATATTTTTAGTACATGCATCATTTTCTTCAGCAAAGTGACTTGCTTGGTTATAACATGGCTTGGTACATAATGAAGTCGGGTTCCATGGACCCCAGCAATTGCATTAAAGCAAGGTCATGCTGTGTGTGTATATATATATATATATATATATATATATATATATATATATATATGTTTACAATAAAGTATCACAATATAAAATATAGTCATTAATATTGAAAGTAAACGATTAAATACACATATTCACTCCTACTTCCAACTGCATCTATCAGAAAGGGCTTTCTGAGTAGGTTAGGATGTATATCTAGCATGGATGAATCTATGTGATCATAAACACAAGCATTTGAACATTGTTAGTAAAATGTTAAATATAAGTTTCCAGTGACCTTCTTTGGTTTTATGGGTGTAGTATTTCTAGATATGCATTCAATTATCAAGTTTTATATAAACAGCACCCCAATGTATGAAAATATGAAAGATCATAGACCTAATTTTGCAATAAGGTATCACAGGACTCGTAGAGGAATCTTTTGTCAAAAGTCAAGCCTTTTTTCAAGATATTGTTTATTCCCGTGTTAGGGCTCATAGTGGAATCTTTTGTCAAAAGTCAAGCCTTTTTCAAGACATTGTTTATTCCCATGTTAGATGAATAATTGCTATGCTCTGAAACCATGTCCAGAGTGCTAATAACTTCAGCCCACAAAGTGTCTTCTTTCGATACAAACTATATGCTCAACAGACAGGAAGACTGTTTAAAGGTTGTAAAATTAACAGAGCATGTTATGTCAATAGACCTTTGAGAATCCAAGCTGGCTTTGGGACTAAAAAATGATGCAACATCCACTGCTTCTGATCACATGCCTTTGATGGCCATTTGATGTTTAGTACCTTTTGCATGAGATTTCAAAGCACTTTCACCAACTGACATCACACTAAGTGCCTTAAGACATAATCTGCAGTGAGCTAAATGATAGTCTACATCTTTCTGTAGCCATTCTTTACATTGTTGATTTTCAAGCTACAATGCTTACAATTTTGTTTTCCTCACCATCTTTTCATCTGGGTATGTGTACGGGCAGACAACTGCATCTAGGCAAAACCGACATTTACCAAAAATCATACTAGTCTCATTTATGATCATAAAATCTTTTCATTTTTGCATTACTTTTCATTTTCAAGGGTTCCCTAACAGAATTCCAGAATTATATTAAAATTTAAGCCTTTTGAAGGTTTTCCAGGATACCTATGGAATTCAAAAGTTTCCAAGGATTGCTATGGACCCTGTTATCAAGATGGGGTCACTTTTTCATGACTCTAAGAAGGACAGGATTCATTTAACATTCCCAGAAGTTAAGTGGTTACGATGATCATGAGCTGAACACAGAATCTAAACTAAACCCAGTGAAAGATAAAGTACATGCCTCATTTATTGTCTGGTAAGAGATGCATAGCAACAGCTATTTAATGATTCTAGCAAAATATGGACCATAATGACCACTAATACATTAAGAGAGCAGCACTTATCAAGAGGCATCCAACTTTCATAATTTGAGCAAAACATGGGCCACAATGACATACTAATACAACAAAGGAGTAGCCCTTATCAAGAGGCATCCAAGTTTCACAATTCTAGACAGGATAGTATGTTCACAAAATGTCAAATACAATGAAATCTGTCACTAGTGGCCACCCACAGCAAATGGTAAAACTGGCCATTGTGCACATGTGACCTCGGTACAAAGGTTCACATTTTAAAACTGGTTTTAGAACAAATACTATGCAATGAATGTTGTCATTATCATCATCATTATGTTATCAAAATTGTTTACATGCACTATAAAACAAAATTATAAATTATGTGTATATGTTTTTTCTCTCCCAAATTAGGTTCCACACATCTGTTCTGCTCAGTTTAATCCAGCCTTTAAATTAGATTATCACTGACTAAAAATAATCAGTTTGTTTACACTCTATAAACAATATCTGGCTTAGCCAGTTGCTCAACTCGCTGGGAGCGAAAGACATTGGCTTATGTGAGAAGCCACTGATGAACAGGAAATCAAAAGAAGCTGTATATGGCTTTGTCCTCCATGAAATGAAACTTTGCCTGCTTTTACAGACAGGTTTTATACACTAATTGACCTCTGACCTTCATAAAAAGTGATGTGACTTGTATATCTTCTCAAAGATGAACTTTTTTCTTGAGAGATAGCTTTAATTCAAAGGAAAATATATGAAGCTACTGATCCATACCTGTCATTCTGGCACAAATGGTGGCTTCCATTTCTGCTGCAATAATGCAAATTGCCACGCTTTTGACATATTGACAACTTTGAGTTACATTGTAAACATGACTGGGGTACTGTGAGTGCACACGAGGTAAGAAATGTTTGCATGATGATTTACATTATATTCCTTTATGTAAACAATGCCTTCCTCATAAAGCAAATGACTGAGTGGTCACTGTAGATACATGCTAGTGACCACACAAGGCAAGAAGAAACAATTGTTTGATTAGATAACACTTGGTCACTAACCAAATAAGGCAAGTGACCATTACATAAATGAAAATTATATAGGAAATTTGCCAGAAGGAAATTAGAATGGCCATTGTGAACAAGTGACTGCTGAATAAAGTGACTATTTGGGTAGGTCTGACTGTACCTATGCAGTCATGAACAAAATGTAGAAGTTGCAGCTACGCCAGTGAAATGTGAAATAAAGATCAGTGACTCTTTTTGCACAGTAGTACATAAGATGTATCCACTAATCTAGTTTAATGTGATACAGCCCAGTACTTGTTGTTATGTACCCGTATATTTAATTTGTATTATTTCTTGGCATTTCTTAATGATTATATAAATCTGTACTTTGTACCTGACCTTGCTAAAAAAAATCAAGTTCATTCTGTACCTGACCAGTGATATTTATTTTGTAAACAACATAATAGACAGCTAATATTTCTCTGTGAATGTGGATTAAATATTCAGATCATTGTCAATGGAGGTAAACATGTTTATTTGAATCTGAGTCTAGAACATGCTTTTCAACTTAGAAATTTCTTAAATTGTTGCTAACTTTTGAATGTTTTATAGGAGACTGTACTACAGCCTGCCTATTACTGTGTCTTAGTTTTTATATAATGTTGTTTACAGGATCTTGCATGGCTGCTGTTCTAGAACTGGCTATAGAAGAGAGCAAAAAATTACTAATTCTTGCCTAAAACATCTTGAAGCAGAATCAGTCTTATTGTTGTGTTTTTCATTTGGGTGGATTTATTTATTTAAACTATTATTCATTGGAAATACAAAGTGCTCATCAATTAACATTAATGGACTGTAATATTAATCTGGAATCATAGTGAATTCAGACAAGGACATTTTGGATAATATTACAGTAAAACCCGTTATGAGAGACCGCCCCTTCTGCCATCAAAAAGCGGTCTCTCAAGACAGGTGGTCTCTCATAGCAGGTTTGTAGAAAAAGACCGGTTTCCAAGGTCCAATTTCAGAACAATTTCAAGAAAAATAACCACAATCACTGTACATATATTCTATGCTTTATTAACAGTTCTTGTTAAAATATTGTATGCATTCATCTAAAAACAAAATTATATAGCAATAAAGATATACTTCTATCATTAAACATGAAATCGTATTTACATTTGAATATTTTAGCATATGAAATCGTTTCTGAATTACTCCTTTTCCTTTATAACAACCTAAATTTGTTTTACCGACGTTTAAACTGCTTTTTTGCAAGTGGTCTGCTCTTTTTCACTTCTTTCAGTTACAATAATTATTTTCTCCAGCCTTAAAATTTGTCTCTTTTTAACTGGAGGTTCATCTATTGTTATTAAGGTTCTAGGTGATAAAATTATTAGTTGTAATATTGAACGTAAAGATGGTTTTGACTGGGCTGTGAGAAAATATCACAAATCTATACATTTGCATTGCATATCTAACAATTAATGAAATAAAAAGAAACAACTATCTCATCCAGAAACAGAACCATTTACTCAGAGACAAAAGTCAATGGCTTCATTCAAAGATGACATACATACAGGGATTAGCTCTATAAGCAAAGTGTGTAACCCGGTCGCACCAACTGTAATAGATGACAGCTTTGTGATTGGGATGTAATCACTTAACATCGGGGGGAAAAACAACAAACGACACCAGTCTTGAATACTATCAATCGAATCCCACAAACAATTCTCTCTTGCTGGTTTAATAAACAATGACCTTATTCACCTCCAGCAATACAAACAATATACGCAACCACTACATCAACTTTGGCACTACAACGGCAATTCATGACATGTACATTAGCCTGGTCTACAGACTATAGCATTTCTCACCGGTAACAACAATCCTTTTTTTTTAAATATTCTTTTTATGTTTGTTTTTGATCAGAACAATCATTACTAACCAAGTGGTCATTGTAACAATTGATTACATATAGGTCAATGGTGTCTGTCTGTTCTCGCGATATGGTCGTTCATATGGATGCCAGGTCAAAACATCGGGAAGCAGGCTAAGTGCAGGAATTATTAGTCTGGTTCCCCGTTTTGTATGCTCCCTGCGTTGCTCACCCCTATACAAATAGTGGAGAACAACACAGGGAGTATACAAAGCAGGGAATCAGACTAGGAAATAATCTACATATACTTTAGTCTGGTTAACGACAGAAACTATAAAACACTATAAGCATAGCTAAAATATTTGGACATCGGTAGTCAGCCTATTTTTTTTTATTTAGAATGGTATGAACGGTCGTTCTTACAAGGATTAAATAAAAGTTGGTTGAGTTTATCCTCGTTTTTGCGTGCGGTCGTTCATAGCAGTGTCAAAATGCATATTTTGCCAAGACATCACAGTCGCTGGTCGCGTTCAGCAGGTGGTTACTCATAACAGAGCGTTTATATACTAAAATTGATCAGTGCATTACGATTGTGGTCAGAAATGACAGGTGGTCACTCATAGCAGAGGGCGCTCATAACAGTTTTTACTGTACTGTGATAGATCAAAAGATGGTTAGCACATCATCACAATCCAGGACACTGGCACATTAGCATATTTGAGACTACAATCAACACATTCAATATTGGTATTTATTTGGAATACCACTGGAATTCAATTGGAACTTCTTACATCTGGACTATTTGGGATTTAATTCACAATTCTGTAAGTTCTTTTTTAAATATTCACTTTGTATTCTAGGGAAATACATTATTTGCTGAATTTTACAAAACTTGTTGGTTTTAATTCTTTTCTGTTACTTAGTTTAGGACCACAGAGTCATAACAAATGATTAAAACATGAACTTAACAAACATCAAATTGAATCTAAGTCAGCAAAATGTGAAATATAGGTCACAATGACAGTGTACTACACATCAAGAATCTTCTCAACAAGTCTGATGATTCCAGATATAACAATATTATACAGCAGATAAAAAAGAATGTGGCCACGAACTAAATTCAAAAACTTAACATTAGCCAGTGATAAATGTAGGTCACAAATACCTTCATTTATTGTCAGGGTGTGGTATTAACAGAGATGCATAAAATCATCCAGTTTGATGATTCTGGCATGACCAGCGCTTAAATCTGAACCCAAGTCAGTGAAGCATTAAGTATGGATCACACTGAGCTCCTTTTATGACAAGAGTGTGGTATTCATCAAGACACATCCCGTCAGCAAGTGTCATGAATCTCTGTACAACAGTATGTACAAATGGTGCTAAAATTCCATTTAGTTATCAGCTAAACACAAAATCTTAACCTATGCCAGAAAATTTTGAAATGTAGGTCAACATTTAGATATTTACTTCTTTTCTCGAAAGGTTAACAAAAACAGCATAAAAGAATGAACTTAAAACATAAAATGTAGCCAAAGTCACTGAAGCATGAAATATGGCTCATAGTGAGCTACTTTTTTATAACAAGTACTCATCATGGTATAAAAGTCTATATACAGGGTACAACAAAACCTAGTTGGTCATGAACTAAAAATAATACCCAAGTCAGTAAAATGTGCAATATATTTCAACATAACCTTTTTTCATTGTAAGGATGTAGAACTGAGAGAAATGCATCTAGTGTGATGATTGTAACATAAACATAGCTTGAGAAACAAACATAAACACACAGTTTAACCAAAGTCAGTAAAGCATGTTATAAGGCTCATAGTGACCTACTTTTGTGATGAGTGAGTAGTGCTCATTGAGATGCATCCCCTCAAAAAATTTCTTGAATTAAGTTAAAACAGTATGTATAATGTGTACAAGAACACCTATTGGGACAAGAGGTAAACACAACAACTTAACCTAAGCCAGTAAATTCTGAAGTGAAAGCCAGTTACATTCTTTTCTGGTATGAGTGTGGTACTAACGGAGATGCATAAAATCGTATAGTTGATGATTCAAACATGAACAGAGCTTGAGACAGAAACTTAAAACACAATTTAACAAAAGTCAGTTAAGCGTAAACTGCAAGTCAATGTGACCTACTTTTATGTCAAGGGTGCAGTATTCATCATGATGCATCCCCTCACCAAATTTCATGTTTCTAGGTATAACAGTATCTATAGTATGCAAACAAACTGAGCTTGATGTGATTTTTTTTTAAATTGCAGAAAAGGAATTGCTGTCATCACAAAGGACTCAATAATTCAGACTTAACTACGTTACAATTTCCAATCTGCGGAAGAAGAATTGCTGTCATCACATAGGACTTTATAATTCACCCTCTTAACTACATTACAACTTTCAGTTTCGAACACACATCATTTGAACTGGTCCAAACCTCACAATGGAACAATGGTTAGCCCATTTTTTCTGCCTCTACCACCCGCCTCCTAGTTGAAAAAACAAGCTGAATGAATCTCTCTTTTTGGAGCAGTTTCCTTACTTCTGGAGTATGGAAATTCTCTAAGTGGCAACCTGATTATTCTTGGCGATGTAAATTTTCACTCTAAATATCCTTGATATCCATACATATCAAAACTCCTAGATTCTATCCACATTTTCAACCTCGGTTATCAAACCCACTCATAAACATGGCTACATTTTAGACAAGATTCTTCACAGACATGACAATAATATCCTAAAGTCTTCCTTGGTGTCCTACAAACTTACATCAGATCACCTCTATGTCATATGCCATCACACATTATCAGTCCCTAACCCTCTATCTCTGTTACTACTACTAAGAGAAATCTCCATATGATAAACAGCACACAGCTAATGCATGACATCTAATGAAACGTAACATCATTTTGTTTTTTAATTTTATGGTTTGTTTTTGTAATCTTGTATAATATGTTTTTACGTTATATAATAGTGTAAAGTGCTTAGAGTTTCTAAAGATTAGGTGCTAAGTCCACATTATTATTACTATTAGTCTATCAGAGTCACTGTTCAATCTACCAATTTAACTGAAACAATCTAACCTTAAATGACCGAGCAAGGCAGTTCTGACAACCTTTATATGTGGATCAACTGCTGATCTCAGACAAACAACATTAACAGAAAAGATGTCAAAAACAATCGATACATGGACTACACATTTTTTTATTTAGTCATATCTACTGAGCAATAGAATTATTACAGAAATGAAAATGGTTGTAAATCTCGACCTGCCCCCACCTCAAAGTTTTGAAAGAGTTCTGACATCCAAAAACATAGGGTAAAGATGGTCATTTGGACTCATTTATGTTTTGGATCACTAAAAATAGCAAAATATTGCCTCTTTAAAGAAGCAGAGAACTAACCTGGTACAAAAGTAACCTGTCTTCCTCGTCCCCGTCCAGCCCTTACTCTTCTGCCCCTTGGAGTATGAATATACTTCACTGAGACAGGGCTGCCACACCCTGTACTGAGCATTTCCCCACAAGTACCAGTAGATCTTTCTGTCATTATTAAGATCTTACTATCATACACCTGAGTCTTTTGCTCTGATTTTTTGCCATAAAAAGTCTTTTTATCTATTGGATTATCTGATTCTATCTTTGTCACACTTGTATCTGTTAAATTTTCTGATTCTATCTTTGCCCTTTTAAAATCTTCTGTGAAGCGTTTTGTTTTATCATTGAATTTTCTTGAGCAACGATCACATTTTATCAAACAAGAACTATTGTATCCACAGAACTGGCAGACGGCAAACATATTCTCCACAAACTGAAAAACAAATACAAAGAATCAATATATGACATACATACACAATATAGATGAAAGTGCAACCACTCACCACCCATTTATTGAGTATTCAATTATTTATTCATTCATCTGTGATTAGCTTTCAATCATGGATGTTCCAGTAAAATAAACATAGAACCCAGGTAAGGCATTCTTTTCAGTGTCCAGTAGTCATCCATAGATACTATTTAGATTTTTGTATCATTTTCACATAAACCCGTTTAGTAATCAGAATATCCTGGCATATGTATTTTTTTTTATAAAAAAAAATGCCATTCCTTGATACCATGCAAGTTTAAATGGAATAGTCCTCATGGATTCAACTAAAGCTACATGTTTATGAACTGTCTGAACATTTAGGAATCACAAGTAGAACAGTCTTTCCAGCGACCCTTTGTGAAAGGGAAGAGATACATTAGGGATACTTTTTTTAAAATAAAACAAAGTAGGGAAAAAGTACTGAAAATAGAGGAAAATCAGGATATTTTATGGAGAAATTTAGTATGAAATACATGTTACTTGACTTACCATCATCAACGTAAATAAAAGGATGCTACTACTCACTTACTAGCTGTATAGCACAGGTTGCCTCTATTTTCTCAAAAGACATCCACATCACAGAGGCCATATCTTATTTTTTTTTTTTAGTCAATACCAGCATTTTTTTAACCAAATCACTGCCACCCATGTAGCAGTATATAACCAAAATAAATATAAAATGCCATCCTTTTACCAATTCTATTTCGTACTTTAAAATGAAATTGTTCATATAACAACCTTTCTAAGCACACAGGGCAAAACATAGCATAGTTTGTATTATGATCAGAATGATTTGCATTTTGGGGATTTCAAAAAATTTTATATAGAAAAAAGGAAGAAAAAAATTCACAAATATTTTGAAAATGTATGACACATCATCAAATTACAGAAGGTATACAGATTATGCTGCTCTCTATAACTCTTGCAGATACCATATGCAAATAAGATAGACTAATACTCTAAGAAAGCTAACAGATAATCAAACATCCTCAACATGACCAAGATGCATTATGATAGGACAACACAAATGCAGAAGTGACCTTGCAAATACGTGTAAGCTTTCACCAAATTCAGCTAAATACTTCATTTTAAATGATCTATAGTAGCCACTTTGCCTTTCATACTTTAACTTGAACAATAGCAAAAATTCTTAAGGTTAATTACATTGTACTTGTTTATGGTAGCCCTCACACATGGAAATTTTCAACAATGAACTGTTATGATTTAAGGTCATAGCTGATAAACAAAAGCATGAGATAAACAAAGAAATACACTTTTAAAAAAATAATTGTCTTTTACTCAGTCTGGCACTATGTGTATGCATATAGTTATAAGTACTGTGGTGAAATGCATTGATAAAATACCCCCAAATACTTGAAAACTAATGAGTGAAAAGCCAATACATGTATTATTTACTCGACCAATGTAGTCTTGATTAGAGGTAGTAACAGCCTTAAAACTTCATGCAGCTATCTTTCATTTTGAAGAACAGATCAATCTGCAGGTGTGATTTTGACCCATACAAAAGACAACGGGTTACAATGATTTCCTTAAAGTTCTTGTTCTTTAATGCAGAATTTGATCTATTACTGGCCTCTGTAAAAAAATGGAAGCCTTCTAAAGCTCTTATTGAAAGGATGCTTCACTTTTCTTCAGTTCTGAATCTTTTTCTGAGAGTTTTATCTTTCCTTCTTCATTCTTTTGTGCCTGTCAAGCGACTCTTACTATTTGATTTGATTTTTGTTGTCTCATGAGTGCTGACTCAGCTTTTTCCCACCTCTACAAGAGTGTGTGTGTGATCTGGATTTTTAACATAGCTTTAACAAGATACCTGGAACCCCCCGACAAGAACCACCGACCCACAAGAAGCTACTGGCAAGCTTTCTCACGTACTCACGTTAGCCGAGCCTGAGACTCGAACCCACGCAGACAGAGATGAGATGGCAGTGATCTGGAATGGTGAGCGCTTTAGACCACTTGGCCACTCGGGGCCCCTGTGCATTTTGAATAATGGACTTATCAAGCGGTAGGCATAATCTTAATTTCTAATACCAATGCTTTTCATTTTAACATGGCTCTGCGACATTCTACTCCAACCTTTATACTTTTCTGATCCAAACTGTTTTCTGGCTTCATCACATCCACATTCAGAGGCTTTGTCCCATTTAAATTGCAAATGCCAGCAAACCTCGATGAATTTATACCTTATTTCTTCAGAATGCCTCCTCACTGAGCACATGAACCAAAGATTCTTCTTTACAAAAATAGCCAAAACCTCTCAAACAATGACCCCACACTAATCAGAAGCACATCTGAATGCAAGTTTGCACATTTTTCAGACTTCTGAACCTTTCATTCTTCAACAGAAAGTTCTCAGATTTGTCATCCCTTGCTCTTGCTGCTAAATTTTTCCACCTCAATCTTCATCAAAACTTGTAAAAGAGCCACTTGCCATGAACATGCCTTATGGACAGATAATCCTAAAAATACTATCTTAGAATATTCATGAAATCTTCCCTCTGATAAATGCAAATTTTAATGCTAACTGCTCTGCCTGTTCTCCAAAAATGCCAAGATGTTATCTGAAGGCATTGTGAACAACATACAGTAACATGGAAAAAAAATTACCAACCCACTGTACCTAACCTTTCTAACAAGTGTTAATAAAGAACCACACTGTCTTATTAACATTTGGGCTATCAGTTTCTAATAGACAGAGGCAGTTGGTACTGTTCCTCTGTCAGTTTGCCATCCAGTGCTTGTCCTACATGACTTCCTGCCATATGACCAAGCATAACTGATTTAAAAAAGCAAGTCAAAACTTCTTGAGTCTCATTTAACCTGAACTGAACCAGTCTGAGATTTCCTGAATCTTACTTTTGAAATCTCTTTTTGCTTCTGTCCTTCAGCATGACTCATTTGCTGCTTAAGCCCTGATCTCCTTGCTGGGAAATAAAATGATTCTAAATAGCTTCAGCTCACCTTCCTCCCAAACTATATGCATCACATCATATGGAATTTGTAGTCAGATGGAATTTGAAGACAGGAATTTCAGTGGAATCGGAGAGCAAGTCTTACCTTTTGCTAAACACTACTGATAGGGAAGATGCTGAGAAGTGAAACAGAATCCCTTCATGACACAAAAATTTTTTAAGTCTACATAAAATTTTTAAAAACTAAGGACAGTAACGCAAATTTATACAGAAAAATAAGGAGTCAAACAAAAAAGTAGTAAAGGTAGGAAAAACTAGGGCCACTGGAAAGACTGGTAAAACTTAATTCATTATTACAGTGACATGACAACACGTTACACACCTGATATCCAGTGCCTTGCAAAATGGCCATGGATTACATAACAAAACTGCTGGGTGGCTATAACAGTGTAGCTATTTTTCAAGAAACTTGAATGCAAAACAATTTATTGTTTTGATTATCAATAACAGAAGATATCTTTCGCCTATGACAGTTTAGCTTACCAAAGTTAAAAAAGAAAACAAAGGACTATATAAAACGTAGCTGAAAGCACAAAATTTATATCTGTTGTTCAGTTAATTTGATGTATACCATATACACTCACTTTTAAGTCAACTGAAACAATATATACCCTGATCTGCTGTCTCGTACTGTGCCAGCAGATCAAGGTCTATGTTTGTTGTTCTATTGATTACTCCTAACAAACTGCATAGACCTAGATCCTGAGACATTATACTACAGCATATCTGGTTCTGTGCAGTTTGCAGTTGGACTGGACTTATAAGTATATATGGTATACATGTTCTATATGCAAGCATAAAGGAGTTTGGGGTTTAAAATTCATGTTCTTTACTTACTTTATGACAGATCATTAGAATGAATGTCTACCTTTTGTGTGACAGACCATTAAAATGAATGTGTACCTTTTATCTGACAGACCATTAGAACGAATGTCTACCTCTTATGTGGCAGACCATTAGAACGAATGTCTACCTCTTATGTGACAGACCAGTAGAATGAATAGAGGCAATTTTACTATTTGTGATACTTTAAACATAACAGTTTCGAGAAAAGCAAAAATCCAACATTTTAGATGACAGCTGAGACAAATACCATTGTTGTCTGTGCATATATTGACTTACTGCCCGGCTGTCTGCAGCTTCTGTGTTATTGTCATCCTCTGTATGTGATTTAACAACCTCATCTTTCTTATTGCTGTTTCCTTCCTGGGTGTTGCATGACTCCAAAGAACTTGCTACACAAACCAAATCAATGAGTACATATATTAACAGAGAAGAAATATAAAATGTATAAAATTCCTAATATTGACAACATTATGGGCCTTAAGTGGTTCAAGTCATAACTTGTGTTTGTAAAACAAATGTGCTGCACTGCAGGAAAAAAATCTAAAAGCGACAAGTTCCAAAATAATGAAACAAATTTGAAAATTTGCTGCAGTGGTATGAAATTCTAATCTGGTCATAAACATATGCATATAAACAACCTACCAAATTTAATTTGTCTACTGTACCTAAAATGGTTTTTGCTTATTCATGCAAATAAGAGTTCTGTAAAAAAAGAAAAGTCCAGAAAGTTTTAAAATGTCTAAAAAACTGCTATGATGTTTTGTAAATTGCTTGCTTTCATCTATATATTAATACATACATGCCCAGCAAATTTTACTTACCTTAACTGATTTGTGCTTAATCAAGATGAAACGTTTTTCATCCAAAAAGTAAAGTTCCTAATCATCAAAAACTGAGTAAACAAAATTGAAACATTGCTATATGGACTTGAAAATCAATAAGTTCATCTGCATACATAGACTGTCCTGCCAAATTTTATTTGTCACCCTTCTCCATGTTTAATAATCCTCTATGTCATAAACTTAAATTTTTGTGCAGAAACCATTTTTCTTCTTTCAGTCAGTTATCTTGATCTTCTCACCCAAAAATGTATAGGCTTCTTCCTTACCCTAGGTGCAAGCCATGCCCACAGTTCAGGCTAGATCTGTGATGTAAAATGACTGTATTTGTGCAGAAATGTTTCTTGTTTCCATCAGTGACCTTGATAGTTGACCATCTGACAGATGGACAGACCATTTGACAGACGGATAGACCATTTGACAGATGGACAGACCATTTGACAGATGGACAGACCAGTAGCATCTTAGAAATAATAACAGACTCCATCTCATGGCAGACAAATAAAAATTGCTCAAATGGTTTGAAAATTTAAACAGGTCATCTAATAATGCATCCAAACATGCCAATCAAATTTTATTTGTCTACTCATGTGGGTTTTGCTTAATCATGATAACAAGGTTTATGACAAGAAAACACATCTATAAGTTCAAATGTGTAAAAAAATTTAAAAGCTGATGTAATTGACTGAAAATCTAATCAGATCTTCTACATGTATAAACAAACATGCTATCGATATTTGAAGTGTCTACCATACATGGTACAATCTTGCTAACATGTTTCTTGAACAAACAGACACGTCCAAAACAAGAACCTTTGGGTCAGTGATTTTTCCCTGGTTTATATTCCATCATCACTTGAATATTCTTTCACAGTAATCAAGATAAACATTAACTGCAACATAATGGCATACTAAAATGAGAGTGGTTTAAGTTAAATGTCCTGCACACAGATAAATTTGCAATGATCAACCTAGCTAGATGTACAACTTCTTTTGTCCAATGAAAAAGCAGTTTGTGTAATTTTTATTTTAACAATTCATATTCTATTATTTTTTCTAATGGTAAATCAACTTTAGATCAAAGCTGAATTGAGAACTATTTCATTATTTTTTCTGTTTTGATTAACCGTATGGATAAAAGAGGACTTTTTAATTATCACAAACACCACATGATGAAGCTGAGGAAGACTTAATACAAGCAAAGCAAGTCTTATGTGTGTCATTCTTGCACTTAGAGCATCTGGTTATCAATTTGTAACTGAAATGACAAGAATGACACAAAATAATGGGAAATAAAAACCCATAAATGTAGGCAGCTGGTTAGAGTTTCTTCCTTTTGTCTACATAATATATAGACAGGAACGACTAAATTTTAATTTTTCTGAGATACCTGGATTTGATAGGTAGTAAATCAATTTTTTAATGTTAATGTGAATCATGGAATGTGTTCAACAAAGAAAATAATGTTCAAGAAAGCCCACAAACTCATAGGAGGTCTCCTGGATATAAACTACATGCCATGTCGGGACAAGTTCTATATGAAGGTCAGTTAATGTGTAGATGTATAGAAGGACATAAAACAAGTATGACAAAAAGATGGATACCTGGTATATCCACATTCAATATCTACCAACACAGATGGCAATTACACATAAATATAAAGACTTCAATATGAAACATACCATCAACTGGCATCTTTTTGGGAGTGGACTCTGTCTCTAATAGATCTACTTGCTCATCATCAAATGTATGTGTGCTGCCTAAAGAAGTTTTCCTGAAGAAGAAGAAAATTTGTTATTTCAGGACTCAAAATCTGGATTCTTTTCACTAACCCACATAATCACCATAATAAACTTTCTACTGATCCTGACTAAATTTCAATGATCCTAAAAAATGAAACAGTAGCCAGTTCAGGTTCTAGTTTAAGATTTATTATTCATTAGCATCAATTCAAAATAATAAAAGCTACATGCATATTTCACCACCAAGACTCACAAAAAGCTAAAAGCTCATGTTCAAACTTCTTCAAGATGCCCTTTTTCAAAATTACCCCAATTTGCTCAGCTTCTGAGATACCAGCTTTTTTTCATTTCAGGCATCCCACTGCCATGCTGCGTAATCAGCTCGCTTTACATGATTCCAGGGACAATTTAAGAAAGTTAATAAACCATCAACAAATGAAGTGAACTCCACGCTTTCCATATTTCTCTGACTACTCTGTGCAGAAAGTACATAACATCATAGCCTTTCCTGTGTCGTACTTCAGCTATTCATATTCATTTTGCCAGCATTTCCAGTACTTTCTCTGTTTCTTCTCTTAATCATCTTGTCATATTATTTCTGCCATTTTGTTGTTGTTGTTTTTATAGGGTTTAATGCAATTTTTCAGCACAAGATAGGCTACACATGGCGGCCAGTATAAATGGTAGAGGAAGAACCCTGGAAAACCCAGGAAAGAACCACTGACCCAAGAGAAGCTACTGGCAAGCTTTCTCACGTACCCACACTGGCTGAGCCTGAGACTCGAACCCATGCAGACACAGGTGAGATGGCAATGATCCATAACGGTAAGCACTTTAGACCACTCAGCCACTCAGGGCCTCCTCTGCCATTTTGGTCATACTAATACTTACAATTGTCATCGCAATTCACATTGAATATTTAACAACAATGATACAAATATTATAACACCAATGTTCAATGTAATTCTGGATTATTCGTTCAGTTGGCAAATGTGGTCTTTTCCAATTGGTCAATACCAGTTGGATATTCTGTACCTTTTGTTATCATCAGTAACAAAATCCATACTTGGTACAAGTATATCAGACTCATTCCACATGTGCCAAGATGGTTTTGACATCAATCACGCTCATTTACTTGATGAGTGGATGAATTGTTTATCATCTGTCTTTTCAAACTTACGTACAAATACCATACACTAAATAAAATTATCATTATTATTACCACCATTATGTACTCAATGGATTTAGTTTAGTCTACTGTGCAACAGCATAATAAAATACATATACTGTAAAGATTATTTATTGTATTCTTGGATACAATGTTTTCTTGATTCAAGTTAAATTTCCTCTGCCAAATTCCTAAATACTATGTATTCCAGAGGCTTTGTTGAATGGTTACTTGTTACAACATTTAACTGGCTATACCATTTGATTTGTATGGTCTGCCTAAATTGGCACAATTATAATATTTGTATCACTGGACATGCTGCAGACAGATAAATCAATAGCAGTTGTTCAAAAAGTAACGCATAACAACCAAAAAGTGCCAGGTATTAGATGCATGATAATGATATGTCATTCATAATGGTTAAAGCCAAGCATATAACATAGGTACCAGGTAACAAAGGCATGATAATCACACCTTATTCATAACTCATTAAGTGGTACTTCAGAAGCACAGGTTGCTGGTTCAGTTCAATTAAAGGGTTTTAATTGATGAAAAGTTTTGTTTGGAGTTTTACTGGTACTTTTTTGACCAGGTCATTAAGAAATATCCTTTAAATATCATTCTATACCTGTATGATGAATAAATGAATATAGCTTGAAGTAAATATCTCTTGTGTTCATTCTGAATTCTGACTGTTGTGAAAATGGCTGAAAATTCATCCACAGAAAAAGATCTCAGATCAATAATTAAAACAGATGACTGCTGACAAATTCTTTCCATCCATATAAATAATGGACTAATCTACTAGTCGTTCAGTTATTTAAAAAAACATTTTCACACAGAAGTGATATTTGTGACTGACAAGCTGGTACATGTACATGTATGTTGATACTTTTATCAGATTGTAGAACTTACTGGTTTATCTTTTTCGCATGATAACATTTATTTATACAAATGTATGTTTGAAAACTGTATTACCATGAGTTCTGACAGTAATCATACCAGTATAAATTATTTACTACATGTATATCCAACATATTCTACATAAACATTCTGAAAAATAAATGATGAATTTGAATTAACATTTCTTGTTTACAACATTCTAAAAATCCCTGTCCCCTCTCAAATGTTAAAAACAATCTTTAAGTGTTTAAAAAAACTTACATTCAAAGATTATGCACACTTGTAATCCATCCTATAAATTAAATCGCCAATAATCAGTTATCTCAGTTTTGCTTTGTGCATCATGACGAAACACTGACAGCTTATATATGACTTTGCAACTGAGGACTGACTGTATGTTCCATCAACTTGTTTTAGAAACTGCATTTATACTTCAAACAATATCTGATTAACAAGTTTCCCAACCCTCCGAGATCAATTGACAGTCAGCTTATGTAAGAGGCTTCTGATGAATAAAGAATGAAAAGAAGCCTTCTGGCAATTGTTATTAAAACATAAACCAAAACTTTGCTTGCCTTTACAGACACATTTTTAAATAATTAATGACCCATAACCCCTATGAAATTAATGTAACTCATACCTCTCCTCAAAAATCAACTTTTTCCTTACAATTCACAGGCAAATAAATAAATATCTCAAACTATACCCTTTTACAGAAGCAAAAAAGGAGACTCTCATTTCTGCTGCAATAACACAATGTTTCCCACCATCCAAACAAATTTCTTCAGCCCTCTCACCTGATGATTCAAACTGCCTCACTGTAGAATCTGACATTTAAACACCGTTGAGTTATACTTACAAGACTGGAGTACAGCAAAGAACGGGTGAGACAGCATATGTTTATACATCAATTTACATGAAACACCTTGATCTAAACAATGACTTTCTCATGAAAGAAAAGTTTAGCTTGCACACACTGAGCAGTCACTTTCAATATGCTCCAGTGACCATTGAAGGGAGTCAGAAACTATTATCTGGATAGGAAACAACTGGTCACTCATCATCGAAGGCAAATGACCATTATACATGACTTTTATATAGGAAATTTGAATGGCTGTTAAGACCACCAGGTAATCGCTATATAAAGGTGACCATTCGGACAGGTTTGCCTATATATATATATATATATATATATATATATATATA